>MU765419.1:19560-34476 GCA_026770625.1 Nicotiana glauca | reverse complement strand
TAATAATTTTACTTGCAAATATAACTCATTAGGACACGTGTCCCCCATTACAGCACCCAACCTAAATTACTCCCTCTGTAATACTAAAGAAAGAAACAACCTACCCACTAATAAGCCCCATAACATACTAAACCACTCTACTAGCGACCATAATTATCCCATGCATGACACAAATGAAAAACCTACTTGTCAAACAAAGACAAACCCTCACTCCAAATGGCCAATGCCAATAAACTTGTACCCCAAAACCAATCCCCCCCCCCCCCTCCCCAATAAAACCTATAACTACTCTTTACAAATAATATGCAAAGGGATTATACATTCATTGAAGCCGATTATGTGAATTCCCAAGACACCAATAATACATAAAACACCTCTATATGTTCTTCCTCCTCAACAAAAAAATGCCAAGACTTCCTATCTCTAATAGGAAACGTTACAGGATCATACAAATCCTTCGTCTCAATCGCCCCCAAATCATGGCAAACCCAACTCTTCCTAACCTACTAATAACCTATACTCCCACAATATTCATTCAACCCCCAAAGCCATAGAATCATCAACCCTTATCATGTGTGAAGTTGGGTCTAATGGGGCATGCCATTTCCTTCAACATCATGTTGAACGGGAGAGAGATGATGATTGTACTCCCCAACTCTCACTATATCGCACAATTAATCTCGGAGGGCATATGGTTGTCAATGAACAACTATATTAGCCACATCTAGTTGAACAACATCCTTAACCCAATTGCACCAAACTTACCTCCCAATTCAACTCAAGCAATGATGGGAGAAAGGAATCTGCCACCCCACTTTGTTCCAATTTGAAATGCTCATCTAGGGATGGACCTTCCATTCTTCACTCCAGAAATTTCCACGAACATCAACCCAATTTTTACACTATGGGATGCATATACAACTCAAAATCCAACAACAAATGCCCAGCATGCACAATCATTTCCTCACTACCATCACCCTCATGCACCAACAAACTTACCACACCAAGGGGACATGATGGAAGAGGCAGTGAAGCCCATCAAATTAATTTGAGCATCAATAATGGAAGATTCAAATCTCGACGAGCTAAAAGTATTTATCTTCATGGAGAGGAAAGAACAGAGGAAAATTCTCAAATGTCTGATGGCACTTTACAAGTGTACAATAGACATAAGGCTTCCAGCTGACCCAACTGTAGGGCAACATGCAATGATACTGGTTCCCTTCCAGAGAAGGAATCCAGTGCATGCACCAAGGTGCTGGAGAATGGAGACCTCCACAACTGGAACCTCAACATGAATAGGGCTATCTCCTTCATAATTTGTAATGTGTGCGGGGGGGGGGAGCAATAATAACTCCAGGTTGCATTTTAGGGAGATGATCACACTCATCACCCTTGCTTGGTTACACTCCTGAAAACAAGAATAGACAACCATATGTCCCTTCTGAATCCATTTGGTTTCTCTGACATGGTTGAAATCCTGGCTAATGGTCAATCGGGTGGTATGGTTATTCTCTAGGATCATACTCTTGTTAGTGTCCACAGTTTCGTGCATATGAGTTAAGAGATCAATACTACCATTGAGGTAATCCCCACTCACAACATTTGGTTATTTACATCTATATATGCTAGTACTAAGATTAGCCATAGAAATGAAATGTAGGATAATCTTATCAACATGCATGCTAGTCATAATGGTCGATGGCTTGTCCGGGAGATTTTAACGATGTCTTAGATTCAAATGAAAAATTAGGGGGGTAATACTGTTAATAGTTATCACACTAAGCTCATATGGGCTGCATAAACAAATTTGGCCTCATTGATCTGGGCTTTAAGGTTTGTAGTACACATGGACCAATCGTAGAAGGAAAAATAATGGGCTTATTATGAAAAGACTGGATACAAATTTTGCTAATAGTGAATGGATCATATGCTTCCCTAATGCTTCAGTTACACACCTGCCCAAAACACACTCTGACCATAAACCCTTTACTTCTTCAACTAGTTCTAAAATCAACCACAGCCCTACCCAGACCTTTTAGATTAGAAACTTATTGGTGTAGGCACCCTAGCTTTACTAACCTAGTTGAAGAAAATTGGAAGAGCTCTAATTGTCAAGAATCTTCTAACTCCTTCCTTGATAGTGTTAAAGTGTGGAAAAAATAATATTTTTGGTGATATCTTTAGGAGGAAAAAAAGAATTATTGGTAGGCTAAAAGGTATCCAAGAATTAAAGCACTATCCTAATAGTATATTCCTCTAAGAATTGGAGCACTCTCTAAAAATCGTATACAATATTTTTCTGAAATTGAAGATGATTATTGGAAACATAGAGCTAGAATTAATTGGGTTCAAGAGGATGATGAAAGTACTAAGTGTTTCCACATCATGGCCACTAACAACAGAAGAAAGAATAAAATCATGTTCTTTAAAAACTATCAAGGCAATTGGATCAATGATCCACTGGAAATTCTAAGACATACTTTGTAATGACCCGACCGGTCGTTTCATGAGTTACCGCTATGTTTCCCCCATTTCTACTTCTTATTCAGCTACATTTTGAGTTATCAGGTTGGTTGGCTCGGGTTTAGAGAGGTTTTGATAAGGTTTGAGTCACTTAGTCTCTTTAAGAAAGCTTAAGTTAGAAAAGTCAACCGGATGTTTACTTATGTGAAATAGGGCTCAGATTTGAATTTCGATGATTCGGATAGCTTCGGGAGATGATTTGAGATATAGAAGCATGATCGGAATACATTTTGGAGGCCCGGGGTAGATTTAGGCTTGAATTGGCGAAGTTGGAATATTGGCATTTTCCGGTTGATATGTGAGATTTTGATATAGGGGTCAAAATGGGATTCCAGGAGTTGCAGTAGGTCTGTTGTATCATTTGGGATGTGTGTGCAAAATTTTAGGTCATTCGGACATGGTTTGATAGACTTTTTGATCAAAAGCGTAATTCGGAAGATTTTGAGAACCTTAGGCATGAATCCGATATGTTTTGGTTGATTTGATGTTGTTTGAGGCATTTTCAAGATTGGTATAAGTTTGAATAGTAGTTTATGGCTTGTTAGTGCTTCTGGTTGAGGTCCCGGGGGCCTCAGGGTGATTTCGGGTGGTTGATGGAAAGATAGTGTAACACCCCATAAATTTGAATCAGTTGTGGATGCATTAAATGAGTATTATGTGATGGTTATCAATTGGGTATGATAACAAGTGTACGAGGAAAATCATAATTGATTTTGTATCCAAGGAGAAGCCTAAGCCTAAGTGAAGTTGGAAATTACATGATAGAATAAAAATTCCAAATGAGTACGCACAAGACCTCACTTTGGACAAGAATATCTGCATGTATATTAGGCGTTGGGTGATTCATAACCTAACTAATTAAATATATTTGAGTCTAGTTTCCAATGCATTAAACCGTTCATCATTTATAGGTGTACACAGAAAGTTATAACTATTTTACTGTACATGTGTTAGAAGCACGGCCTTAGCGCGGCCGCGCATATTAAGAAGTTTCTGCCTCCTTAGCGCGGCCGCGCATATTAAGAAGTTTCTCTCTCCTTAGTGCGGCCTAAGCGTGGGCGCACTAGTGTTAGACCTCTAAATACACCTAAGGATGGGAAAACAGAGAATATAAGTCAGTTTTCAAGACTAGGGCATCCTCTCCATCCCCAATCCGGTCAAGGCTCCAATTGCACAACTAAGGTGAGTTTTTAAGTGTGTTTCTATGGTTATTTAACTTATCAGTCACTAGTTACAACATGGTTTTGATTGGATTTCATAGAATTTCTTCAAAAATCTCAAGAACACCCCAAAGGTTGTATTTCAAGATTTGGTCTACAAAAGGTAATCTTTCACTCTTAGACTTATGTATATGGAGTTTCTATGGGAATATGAGTATGAATTAAGTGTTGAAACTCTTGGTGTGGTGATTGGAATCCATAAGTTCCCAATATAAATACATAACTATTGTAGAGATTGAAAGGGTGATTATTTGATATGATTTGTTGGTTAGGTGTGAATGGATGGTCATTCATGTGATGTTGGAAGTTATAAATTGGTTAGTCATGATGGTGGGATAAATTGTTGGTGAATGGTGGTAGTTTGATGAACTAATTATATGGCGATGATATGTAGAGATTTATGCCTACACGGTGTTTGATAATATGCTTAAATGACTTAAGTTATGGAATTTGTTACTAATATTGGTTCCATTGGGTATTGCTATTGTAGATTGAAGGTTCTTAGTATTGTGGATCATTGTAGTAGAACTAAGGGGCGGAATTGAGGTATGTGAGGCTAACTCTCTATGTTTGGAAATTTTAATGATTCTTCCTACACTACGTTTCTTTTACGACGTCACTAATTGCCTCAGAAATATAGTTAAGCCTAGTTCCTTGAATAGTTGTAGAACTTCTATTTTTAGCTTCGTAACTCGCTCATGACTTTCATTATAAATGTTATGAGCTCAGTGCGTATTCAATATAGACTTGGGTTTGATGTGCCCGATTTTTAGTATAGATTACTCAGTATGCCATATACAGTTGAAATTTCAGTATTCATAATCAGTTCAAGAATACATGTATCAGTCTAGTCCCATTCAGTATGTCAATATTATGTAACTCAGTATGATCCAGTATTCTAGCATCATGTAACTCAATGTGATTCAGTATTTCACTATCATGTATTGCAGTATGATTCTCAGTTTCTAATTTTAAATTCCTAAATGTTGAACACCTGTATTTGGGCCTGAGGCCGTAGTTTATGCTTTGTGCATTTTGGGCCTGAGGTTGTAGTTATGTATACGTATACTTGGGCCTGAGGCCGTAGCTTGTGCACATATATATTGGGCCCGAGGCCGTAGCTTTTTCAGATAAACAGGTTGTTCATCATTTAGAAGAGGGAGTGTTCATATCTTTACTTCCTTTATTCAGTTCAGTTATCAGTTATATTTTCAGTTATCAATTCAGTTATCAGTTCATTTATCATTTATCAGTTAGCTTTTCAGTTATCAGTTCAGTTATCAGTTATCTTTTTAGTTATCAGTTCAATTACCAGTTCTCATTTCAGTTTCAGTTTCAATAGTTATCATTTCAGTTATCAGCTTAGTTTCAGTTTCAGCATTCATAATTCTTTCTTTCAGTTGCTTTACATACCAGTACAATTCAAATGTACTAACGTCCCTTTTGCCTGGGGCCTGCATCTCACAATGAAGGTAATGATTTACAGGTTGACGATTCAGAGCGCTAGGATTCTCGTACCAGCTGTTTGGTGATCCCTAGTTCTTTCAGGGCATTATCCTTACTTTAAGGTCTTTCAGTATTTACATGCAGTCAGTGTTTTCAGTACTTCATTAGAGGCTTCATAGACTAGAGTAACAGTTAGACAGAGTCTCAAGTTTTTCATGTTAAGCTATATTTGCTACAAATACGTTTCAGAAATTGTATCAGTATTTCCGTGCTTTTATTTATATCATCCATACTTTCAGTATATCAGCACGTGTTAGTTTATCTTCCGCATTCAGTATGTTATGATATCACATGTTGATTTAGCCAGACAGTTGGTTCGCTCGGTCATATGTAGTCAGGCAACGAGTGCCGTGTTACGTCCAGGACTAGGTTCGGGGCGTGACAAAGCTTGGTATCAGAGCACTAGGTTCAAGAGTCCTAGGGAGTCTATGAAGCCGTGTCTAGTAGAGTTTCCTTTATATTTGTGTGCCGGCCACTCATATAAATGGTTAACTACCAAGACATCCAGGATTGTCTCATTTCTTTATACTCTAGATCGTGCCATGAAGCTTAGAGCAATAGTTAACCTTCTCTTCCGATCAAATTCCAAACATATTGGATTCCCAAGCGATGCGCGGGAGAAACCTAGGGTCTTGGAGAGGACAATTTCCATTGAGANCAGGATTGTCTCATTTATTTCTACTCTAGATCGTGCCATGTAGCTTAGAGCAATAGTTAACCTTCTCTTCCGATCGAATTCCAAACGTATTGGATGCCCAAGCGACGCGCGGGAGAAACTTAAGGTCCTATAGAGGATAATTTCCCGTTGGGGTATAATTATGGAGTACAGGTTGGTAAATATGAGACTTGAGAGGACGTGAAAAGTGGGATGCAATGGATAGTATTACAGATTAAAGCATAACCTTATCAGAAAGTACAAAAGCAGTTATGGTGTCTTATGGTTATCAGTTTACCTAATATACCAGTTATGCAAACTTTCAGTTAGCAAGTTTATGGTTTGTCAGGATGCAATTTATCAGATATTCAGTTACCAGATCTCCATTTTTTAGTGCATCAAAATTTCTGGTGACTTATGAGTATACATTGATGCATATGGGTTCTCAAAGAAAATGTAAGTAACAGTGATTATAGCAAAACCTTTTCAAACTTTAGGTCTGGATTATGACCAAGACTCACCGGATGGTGCAAGAAGTGATTTATCAGATGATGGTATACTTTGAAGGATAAGTTTATGCATGGTAGTGCATTCGTATGTGTTTTACCTCAGAGAACAATTTCTTTTAATTCTGCAAATGGAACCACATGTGGGATGATGATAGTTCAGATGTCAGACCCTAACATTGGTCATTATAGTTTTGGATAGAAAAGAGCCTAAGGGCAAAATACCTAGGAGTCAGAAATGCTTGTTATTACCAATGATGTGATTTCGTACAACTCATGCAAATGACTAGAAGATATGATGTATGCAGTGAAAACTAAGAGCAGCCAATAGTGAATTTCAGGGAATGATTAGTTATTTAGATTTATTCAAATTAGGACTAGAAATACCGCGTTAGTAAGCTACTATAAGAAGTAGCTATTAATGTAAGATAAAAGATATGGCAGTTCCCCATTAGGTTATGTGATTATCGGGGATGTTTATAGTATGATATGATGTTGTATTGTAGTGAATGGTTGGGGCTAGATATTCCAATTTTGTTTAAGATAGATGAACTTTCCCTAAGTGCGATCCATGTGCATAGTTTAAAAATAATGATAGTGTGTGGCAAAAGAATATGATCAGATGATGAGTGAAGCTAAAAATAGCCTTGTTCCTCACTTTAGTTATCCATAGAGAACAATAAAACGTGATTCTAGCAGGTGTTTAGTAAAAGAATAAAAAGTAAGTTTTGAGTTGATACAGTGAATTAGCAATTTCAGCAGGACTAGTAGAGGTACCATTTGATTCACTTAGTCAAGTTAACTCTAGTGAGTGGATGAAAGTTTGAAATATCGAACATGTGTTAGAACCCAAATTTGAATAATGTAACATCCCATAAATTTGAATCAGTTGTGGATGCATTAAATGAGTATTATGTGATGGTTATCAATTGGTTATAATAAGAAGTGTACGAGGCAAATCATAAGTGATTTGGGGTCCAAGGAGAGGCCTAAGCCTAAGTGAAGTTGAAAATTACATGATAGACTAAAAATTCCAAATGAGTACGTACAAGACCTCAATTTAGATGAGCATATCTACATGTATATTAGGATTTGGGTGATGCAAAACCTATCAAATTAAATATATTTGAGTCTAGTTTCCAACGCATCAAACTGTTTGTCATTTGGAGGTATACACAGAACGTTATGACCATTTTACTGTACATGTGTCAGAAGCGCGGCCTTAGCGCGGCCGCGCATATTCCAAAGTTTTTGCCTCCTTAGCGCGGCTAGTGTCAGACCTCTAAATACACCTAAGGACGGGAAAATAGAGAGTATAAGTCATTTTTCAAGACTAGGGCATCCTCTCCATCCCCAATCCAGTCAAGGCTCCAATTGCACACCTAAGGTGAGTTTTTAAGTGTGTCTCTATGGTGATTTCACTTATCAATCACTAGTTACAATATGGTTTTGATTGGATTTCATAGGATTTATTCAAAAATCTCAAGAACACCCAAAAGTTGTATTTCAAGATTTGGTCTTCAAGAGGTTATCTTTCACCCTTAGACTTATGTATATGGAGTTATTATGGGAATATGAATATGAATTAAGGGTGTGTTTGGTATAACGGAAAATGTTTTTCATGGAAAATATTTTCGAAGAAAATGTAAAATTTACGGGTGTGTTTGGTATGGAGGAAAATATTTTTCGAAAAATGTTTTCCAATTTTCCCATGTTTGGTTGGCTTAAATGTTTTGGAAAATATTTTCCTTATCAATTCATTTTCCTCCAATTGGAGGGTGGGGAAGGTTGAGAAGGGGCTTTGGAAAATGTTTTCCCTTCTTTTGATAAGGAAAACATTTTCCTCCAATTGGAGAAAAATGAATTGATAAGCAAAATATTTTCCAAAACATTTAATCCAACCAAACATGGGAAAATTGGAAAACATTTTCCGAAAAATGTTTTCCTTCATACCAAACACACCCGTAAATGTTACAGTTTCTTGGAAAATATTTTCCACAGAAAATATTTTCCGTTATACCAAACACACCCTTAATTCATACTCATATTCCCATAATAACTCCATATACATAAGTCTAAGGGTGAAAGATAACCTCTTGAAGACCAACTCTTGAAATACAACCTTTGGGTGTTCTTGAGATTTTTGAAGAAATCCTATGAAATTCAATCAAAACCATATTGTAACTAGTGATTGATAAGTGAAATCACCATAGAGAACCACTTAAAAACTCACCTTAGGTGTGCAATTGGATCCTTGACCGGATTGGGGATGGAGAGGATGGCCTAGTCATGAAAAATGACTTAAATCCTCTCTTTTCCCGTCCTTAGGTGTATTTAGAGGTCTGACACTAGCGCGCCCGCGCTAAGGCCGCGCTAAGGAGGCAGAAACTTTGAAATATGCGCGGCCGCGCTAAGGCCGCGCTTTCTAAACATGTACATTAAAATGGTCATAACGTTCTGTGTACACCTACAAATGATGAATGGTTTAATGCATTGGAAACTAGAATCAAATATCTTTAATTAGATAGGTTATGAATCACCCAACACCTAATATACATGTAGATATTCTTTTCCAAAGTGAGGTCTTGTGCGTACCCATTTGGAATTTTTAGTCTATCATGTAATTTTCAACTTTACTTAGGCTTAGGCCTCTCCTTGGACCCCAAATCACTTATGATTTGCCTCGTAAAATTCTTATCATAACCAATTGATAACCATCACATAATACTCATTTAATGCGTCCACAACTGATTCAAATTTACGGGGTGTTGAAACTCTTGGTGTGGTGATTGGAATCCATAAGTTCCCAATATAAATACATAACTATTGTAGAGAGTGATACGATTTGTTGGTTGGGTGTGAATGGATGGTCATTCATGTGACATTGGAAGTTATAAATTGGTTAGTCATGATGGTGGGATAAATTATTGGTGAATGGTGACAGTTGGATGAACTAATTATATGGTGAAGATATATAGAGATTTATGCCTACAAGGTGTTTGATAATATGATTAAATGGCTTAAGTTATGGAATTTGTTACTAATATTGGTTCCATTGGATATTGCTATTGTAGATTGAAGGTTCTTAGTATTATGGATCACTGTAGTAGCACTAAGGGGAGGAATTGAGATATGTGAGGCTAACTCTCTCTGTTTGGGAATTTTAATGATTCTCCCTACACTGCGTTTCTTTTACAACGTCACTAATTGCCTCAGAAATATAGTTAAGCCTAGTTCCTTGAATAGTTGTAGAACTTCTATTCTCTAGCTTCGTAACTCGCTCATGAATTTCATTATAAACGTTATGAGCTCAGTACGTATTCAATATAGACTTGGGTTTGATGCCCCCGAGTCTTAGTATAGATTACTTAGTATTCCATATACAGTTGAAATTTCAGTATTCATAATCAGTTCAAGAATACATGTCTCAATCTAGTCCCATTCAGTATGTCACTTTATGTAACTCAGTATGATCCAGTATTCCAATATCATGTAACTCAATGTGATTCAGTATTTCACTATCATGTATTGCAGTATGATTCTCAGTTTCTAATTTTAAATTCTTGAATGTTGAACACCTGTATTTGGGCCTGAGGCCGTAGTTTATATGCTTTATGCATACTTGGGACTGAGGCCGTAGTTTATGCTTTGAGCATTTTGGGCTCGAGGTTTTAGTTATGTATACGTATGCTTGGGCCTGAGGCCGTAGCTTGTGCACATATATATTGGGCCCGAGGCCGTAGCTTATTCAGATAAACAGGTTGTTCATCATTTAGAAGAGGGAGTATTCATATCCTTACTTCCTTTATTCAGTTTAGTTATCAATTATCTTTTCTGTTATCAATTCAGTTATCAGTTATCAGTTATCTTTTCAGTTATCAGTTCAGTTACCAGTTCTCACTTCAGTTTCAGTTTCAATAGTTATCATTTCAGTTATCAGCTTAGTTTCAGTTTCAGCATTCATAATTCTTTCTTTCAGTTGCTTTACATACCAGTACAATTCAATTGTACTGACCTCCCTTTTGCTCGGGCCTGCATCTCACAATGCAGGTAATGATTTATAGGTTGACAATTCAGAGCAATAGGATTCTCGTACCAGCTATTTGGTGATCCCAGTTCTTTTGGCGCATTATCCTTACTTTAAGGTCTTTCAGTATTTACATGCATTCAATGTTTTCAGTACTTCATTAGAGGCTTCATAGACTAGAGTAACAGTTAGATAGAGTCTCAAGTTTTTCATTTTAAGCTAAATTTTCTACAAATACGTTTTAGAAATTGTATCAGTATTTCCGTAGTTTCATTTATATTATCCAGACTTTTAATATATCAGCATGTGTTAGTTTATCTTCTGCATTTAGTATGTTATGATATCACATGTTGATTCAGCTAGCCAGTTAGTTCGCTCGGTCACATGTAGTCTGGCACCGAGTGACGTGTTATGTACAGGCCTAGGTTCGGGGCGTGACAAATAGGAATTTGGAAATGGCAGATGAAGTGTTGAGATTGTTGTTATTATCACATTTATGGTTGGGAGGCCACAGGTGCGACCCCTGCAGATGCAAAAATGAGTCGCAGAAGCGGAAGGGGCCAAGGAGATCTGTAATCGCAGAAGTGGCTAGGTAGGCGCACATGCGGTAGAGCAGGTGCATGATTCATATTGCATATTCGGAGTCTGGGTTTAAGTGAGGATCACAGATGCGGCGTCTTGGACAACACAAGTGGTAGCTGGGCCGCATGTGCGGAATCCCTAGGCCAGAAGGTATAAAAGGCTTCCTTTGTGATTTTTTAGTTGTTCTTCACCATTTTATTCGGGTTTGAGCTTGGGGAAAGCTATTTTGAAGAGGGATTCAATGGATAACGTTTGGAGGTAAGATCTTTGAACCTAATAATTGATCCTATGGAACTATTTCACTGATTTGGCCAAAGATTAATGGATATTATTTAAAATTTGGGAAACTAGGGCTTGAGAATTGGAGACCTTTGAGCAAGGGTTTGAGGGGACATTTGTGGTCGGATTTCAGTGCTTTTGATATGTATGAACTTGTGGGAAGATAAGGAGTCTAATAATGTAAAATATATTGAATTTCGAGACGAGAACCCTGGGATCGGGTTTGGTTAATTTGGGGATTTACATGATATTTTAATTACTTTTGAGTGGGCTTTGTTCCCTTAGCATATTTTGATGGTTATTTACTGATTTTGGCTAGATTTGGAGCATCCGAAGGCAGATTCGAGAGGCAAAGGCATCGTGAGCTAGAGTTTGTACCGGATTGAGGTGAGTAATGATTGTAAATGTTGTCTTGATGATATGAAACCCCGAATTACACATCGTTGTGCTATGTTGAGGTTATTCACACGCTAGATGACGAGCGTGGAGTTGTGCACCATTGGGGATTGTGACTTAGTCCATCCCGAATGATTGTTTTACCACGTATTTGATTGAAAACTATTTGTTATCATCATATTTTGGGCTGAATGCCATATTTGGGCTTCGTGCCAACTGTTTGGACCCTTAGTGAATTATTACTGCCATTTCCTCACTGTTTTAAAGTTATATCTATACTCAGTCATGCTATATTACATTGTTTTCATAACTTAGCCATGTTTACTATGTTTTAACACTTTAAATGATATTTTGATTTGAGCATCATATTTTAAAGTGTCCGAGTGGCTTTTAGAGATTTCTGGCTGAATACGGCCGAGGGCCTGTGTTGTGAGGATTATTATTGGATCGGGCTGCACGCTGTAACACTATTGTACTGATTATGATTATGAGGACGAGGGCTGGAGTTGTACGCCACAAGCTGGCTTGATATGAGGCCGAGAACCTATTGATTATGCCACAAGATGGCTTGATATTGCGCTTGGGCCATAAGGGGTCCCTCCCGGAGTCTGTACAACCCCAGTGAGTGCGGGTACCCATTGTGATATGAGATATATAACTAGGGGCTGGTGTTGTTCCATGTTATTTCCTGAGGGGCAGATTTATGTGTTTATCTATTCTAGCTCCCTTTTCATTTACTTGTTCTACTGTTAAAAGGTGTTTTAAAGAAGCCTATACTGAACTAAGGTGTTTTATGAGATTTCACTGTTTTATTACACTTTATTGGTTTTAATTTGCCTCTTTATAGCATGTTGTTCTGATCTTACGTGATTTCTTATCGCTCAGTATTCATTTATTGTTATTACTCACTGAGTTGGAGTACTAACTTTAGTCCCTGCACCCTGTGTGCAGATTCAGGCGCTTCAAGTCCTGCTAGTGAGGGTTGATAGCTTCCAGCAGATCTGGAGTCCACTAGGTAGCTGCTCGGCATTTGCAGCCTAGTATTTCTCCCTCCTATCTTACTTTCTATTTCTAGTTCTCTAATAGATTGTATAAACTCATTCAGACTCTTAGACACATGTTAGATGCTCATGACTGGTGACACCCCGATGACGGCATGTGTTGGTTATTTCCACAGTTGATATATTTCACTATATTTTTGGGTTTTATCATTATTAATGACTTGATTATGAATCGTTATAGTTGTCAATTAATTTGAGGTATGTGTCACCTGACCTTGTCTTTACGAGAGGCGCCATCACGATCGGGCCTAGGTTTAGAGTCGTGACAAGTTGGTATAAGAGCCTAGGTTACATAGGTCTGACAAGTCATAAGCAGGTTTAGTAGAGTCTCGCAGATCGGTACGGAGATGTCTGTATTTATCCTTGAGAGGTTGTAGAACCTTTAGGAAAACTTCATATTCTTGAAATTCTTATCGAGCGAATCTGTTGATCCGAGTACTAAACTTCTGTTATTCTATTCTATCACAGATGGTGAGGACACGAGCAACCGGACAGGATGGACGACCACCGGTACCACCAGCTCAGGCCACTAGAGGCCGAGGACGCGGTCGAGGCCGTGGTAGGGGCAGAGGTGTATCCCGCACTGCAGCTAGGGCAGCACATGCAGCTCCACTAGCCGCCCCAATTCAGGACCAGGTCTTAGTTATGGGCACTCCAGCAGCGCCAGCTCAGGCACCAACTGTGCCCATTGTGATTCCAAGTCTTCAAGAGACCTTAGCCCAGATCTTGACAGTGTGTACGAGTCTGGCTCAGGAAGTCGTGGTTTCTACTGCTGCCACCACTTCTTAGGCTAGGGGAGGCTCTCAAAATCCCTCCTCCCACAGACCCGATCAGGTTGTTCAGGGGTTGCAGACATCGGAGGCACCGCTAGCCCAGCCGGTGGCAGCTTCTCAAGGTTCTGTAGCTCCAGCTATGCCAGAGGATGAGCATCGCAGATTGGAGAGCTTTGGTAGACTCTAACCTCCTACTTTCAGTGGAGTAGAAGGCGAGGATGCCTAGGGTTTCTTGGATAGATGTTAGAGGATTCGTCACGCCGCGGGTATTCTACAGACTAGTGGGGTCGCATTCACGACATTTCAGTTTATGGGAGCTACCTTCACTTGGTGGGAGGCTTGCGAGAGGCATAGACATGTTGGTTCGGCACCCCTTACATGGCAACAGTTCTTCGCTCTATTTTTTGAGAAGTATGTTCCAAAGTCCCATAGGGAAGAGCTGCATAGGCAGTTCGAGCAGTTGTAAAAGGGGATATGACTGTTACACAGTACGAGATGAGGTTCTCCTAGTTGGATCATCATGCTATCTGGTTGGTTGCTATGGAGAGAGAGAGGATCAGAAGGTTCGTTGATGACCTCACCTATTAGCTCTGGATTCTCATGACGAGGGAAAGAGTATCAGGTTTTATGTTTGAGGAGGTTGTTGATATCGCTCATGAGATTAAGTCAGTTCATCGCTAGGAGCGAGAGGAAAGGGAGGCCTCAAGGATCCGGTAGTTTTGGGGGTGCCCCTTCGAGGGGTCAATTTCAACACGGCAGAGGCTTCCCATTCCGGCATGCTCAATCAGCTTGCCTAGGTTATCATGGGGCGTCATCAGGACATGGTTCTCATGGTTCTCAGCAGGGTCATTGCTTACTCAGTTCCCTTCCATCCCAGGGTTTGTCCCGTGCTCCATTAGCTTAAGATTCTTCTGCGCCATGTGCGTCTTCTAGTTATTTTGGTGCTAGGGGTTCCCTTCCATTGTGGCTCACAAGTTGCCGACAGATCTGGCGTGCCCGCCAGTAAAACAGAAGCTCGGAAAATTCAAGCCAGACATGAGTCTGAAAATCAAAGAAGAGATTACCAAGCAAGTCAAAGCCAGGGTTCTCAGAGTGGTAGAGTATCCGACATGGTTAGCCAACATCGTGTCGGTACCAAAGAAAGACGGGAAAGTTAGAGTCTGTGTCGACTACCGGGATCTCAATCGGGCCAGTCCCAAGGACGATTTCCCTTTGCCAAATATACACATACTGATTGACAACTGCGCCAAACATGAGCTGCAGTCGTTCGTTGATTGTTTTGCTGGATACCACCTGATATGGATGGATGAAGAAGATGCAGAGAAAACGGCATTCATCACGCCATGGGGAATGTACTGTTACAGAATGATGCCGTTCGGTTTAAA
>MU765419.1:0-18664 GCA_026770625.1 Nicotiana glauca | reverse complement strand
TCTCCCAATTGGCAGGGTCCGTACATGGTTCACCGGGTTCTAATTGGAGGAGCCCTTATTCTCGCAGAAATGGACGTAGAAGTCTGGCCGAAGCCAATCAACTTAGACGTCGTGCAATGATACTACATTTAATCATATGCTTTTCTTTCATGATGTAATTTGAACTACGCCTGACCTGATTCCCGTTTAAGAGGGGATACGTAGGCAGCCCTATGGGTTCGATCACATTTTAATAAAAATTCCATTTTTCCCCGATATTGGAACTGGGGCAGAATTTTGAGGAGGACCCTCAAAATTCCAAAGTCAATTTATCAGTCTATTCGTCAGCGCCGACCCAGTAAACTGGGGCAGAATTTTGAGGAGGACCCTCAAAATTCCGGAACAAGCGAGGTTTTCGTGTCTTTGAACCACGTTTTAGTTGTTGGTTCATCCAAAATAAAACCATTTTTCAAATTTATATTTTCATTATATTTACTAAATCATGCATAAATATCATTCGCATCGTTGTTGTTTAGCAGCTACCCCCAATGATACGTGACGTCAAGGGCCAGGGGATACGAACTAACCTTCCCCCTCTACGGAACTTACGATTTTTCTTTGAATGCAGGCACTCCAGGTCGTAAATTATTGAATTCATTCACACACTCGTTCTCTTTAGGAGTGAGGAACAATCACGCATTCGCAAAGTTACTATCTACACCTAACATCCCCAGCAGCCACGATATCACAATCAGTCGTCAGCTAAGAAAATTTCATTACTATTCACTCTTTGCATTATCTGCATTTTTGCACAAGGCTATTTTCGGCCTTCCGAGGTTAAGCTCTACCTCCATCTTGCATAAGGCTACTTATCTTCCTTTCGAGACTAAGCTCTGTCTCCATCTGCATTTTTGCACAAGGCTATTTTCTGCCTTCAGAGGTTAAGCTCCACCTCCATCCTGCATAAGGCTACTTATCTGCCTTTCGAGACTAAGCTCTGTCTCCATCTACATTTTTGCATAAGGCTATCTTCTGCCTTCCGAGGTTAAGCACTACCTCCATCTTGCATAAGGCTATTCTATCTGCTTTTCGAGACCAAGCTCTGTCTCCATCTGCATTGCATAAGGCTACTTATCTGCCTTTCGAGACTAAGCTCTGTCTCCATCTGCATTTTTGCATAAGGCTATTTTCTGCCTTCCGAGGTTAAGCTCTACCTCTATCCTGCATAAGGCTACCTATCTGCCTTTCGAGACTAAGCTTTGTCTCCATCTGCATTGCATAAGGCTACCTATCTGCCTTCCGAGACTAAGCACTGTCTCCATCCTGCATGGCTAAAATATCGCCACTTTATTTTTTGAACGGCTGAAATATCGCCACATGCATTTTAAATTCTCGCTCTGGCTGAAAGATCGCCACCCTTTGCATTCATTTGGCTGAAAGATTGCCATCTTCTCATGGGCTGAAAGATCGCCAACATATTCAAAGGCATCATAGTTCGGAGGAACCATCTGCATAGCCCGAGAACACCATTTCATGGCCTGCGAATCTTTACTTTTATGCTCTTCATGGCCCAGGACATCATAGTCCGAGGACGTCATCCTAACCGTCCGAAGACAATATTCATGGTCTAATGGGAACGTGCATCATGTTTAAATTATGCACAATATACACTGCATCGCTCATTCACAGGTACACCGGCTAGCAAACGGGCATCTCAGCAGGATCAATCCCGCTCCGATTCTCCGCAACCTGTTCGGCCTCGAAACCTTTCTCAAACTAGACCATCGCGTCCATCTTTTCAAATCTCCATCGGAATATTCTGTCAATGGTTCCTGAACTACATATGGCCTGATTCCTATAAAACCAGGGATATGTAGGCAGCTCAAAAACCAGAGCGCAGTCAAAATTCTTTTACAATCGCCGATTCCGGTCAAAATTGGTCATCTTATCTTTACCCGACAACTCTTTCATCCTCCTCGGGTAAAGAGGGGCAGTTATTGATACCCAATTTTTTCCTATATATTTTTATACTCAAAATACTTTCAAAATGGCATGTATATGCATATACAAGCATCCCCAATGGTTGTGGTATTTTCCCTAATTTTTTTAAAGAATTTTAAAATCAATTTATTATCTATTTTAACATTATTAAACCCGAATAATTATTCCCAAATTGTCATTTTTGTAAACCATTTATTTTCCACCATTATATTTACACCAAATATAATTAAGGTGATTTTCCCATATTTTTTATAAATTTATTTGATATTTCAAGCTAAATTGTTCAAAATTTCAATTATAGCCTATGTTATAATTAACCGCGTTCTATAATTATAAAATTGTTCCAGATATTTTTAAATTAATGTTTATATATTATAAATTAGTGTTGTGCTTTCAATTTGTTTTAAAATTATTTGTAACTACTTTAATTAATTTAAAAAGGAGGAAAATGGCTATTTAAAAGCTGGCCCTTTTCCATTTCAATTTTAGCCACATTTGAACCCCAATTCTGACCTCAATTACACCCAACTAAACGACCCACTTTTTTATTTGGACCTGCCCCAAACCCATTTCACCTAACCCGTCCGGTCTCCCAATTCAATCTAGGTCGTTGATTATTTTGATCAACGGCCACCATTTCTCCTTTCCTTTTTAATTCCACCCAACCCCAACCCTAATCTCATTTATCAAAAGTCGCCGCCCCCCAAACTCCCTCATCTCTCAGACTCTCTCTAACACTCGAAACCCTAGCCGCCATTAACGTCCTCTCCGACCAAATCCACCAGCACATATGGCTTCCCAGGCCATGGACGGCCTGTACTCTCTTCCATTCACCCCCAAATCGTATTTGTTCGAGGTTTTGAGGCTCGATTTCAACAAAGCCTATTCAGATCCTCCGCCGATCTGAGTTCTTTTGATTTCTCCGGCTCCGTTCCAGCATGTTCGAGCTTTGAAAGGGCCAGCCGTGGTCCAGACTTGTTCAAGACCAGATCTTTCCAAGCCTTCTTGTTCCTAGGGTTTTCGAGAAACCCTAAAAAGGGCTTGTTCGAGGTTCTTTCTTCCTTTGTTTTCTTAGATCTGTGATAGATCTGTGTTCTACTCGAGTTCTGGATACTTTTCCCTATTTTTATTAGTCTGTTCAATTTAGGGTTTTCAAAATCTTTTTTAAAAAAATGACTCTTCTTCTTCTTCTTTCTTTAGGCGAATCTATCTGTTCATGTCATGTCTTACGTTTTTTTGCTTGATTTGTCGTTAATATGCATGTTTCCCTATCTTTGCTCTGTTATTGCTTCTACTAGTTTTTCTACAAGTATGCTTACATGTCTACCTCGCATGTTCTTTTACTATTTCTCCTACTGAGATTGTTTGCCTTTACTGGATTCGTTTGGGTTTCTGAACTTGTGTTTTTACTGATTCCTATGTTCTATGTCACCTCTCTTCTCTTCTGAACTTATTTGAGTTCTAATCTTTCTCTTAAACTTGTTCTTTACAATTTTTCACTCTACTGTTTCTGATTTGCTATGTGTATCTGTGTGCTTTCTCATGAAACTCTGAAAGAGTTCTCTATGTTTTGTTATGAGGGCTTGCCTTCTCTTTTCTATGTCCTACTCAAGTTAAAACCCTAGGGTTTGAGTCTTTGCAAGTTTGACTCTAGGGTTCTGCTCTAAAAGACCCTGGGCTCTCGAACTCACGCAGAGTCTACAATCAATTTGGAATTTCCTGCTTACAGTTTGAAACCTCTTATGCTCGTCTCTTTGTTGATACTAGTATGCTTATATACGAGGGTTTTCTCTTCTGGATTGATTCTATTAACTTGTGATTGATTTCAATCTCCTTTTACTAAGGCTCGATTGATTTGCTACTGATTTTTTCAACTTAGCCTCCTCCCTTATTTTCCTGACTAAGTTCATTCAAAGCTTTTAAATTCCTGGCTGTTTGATTACTGTATTTTCCTTACACTCTCAAAATCGTGTACTATGGGTTACTTACCATAAATAGACTATATGTATTTACCCTTTATTTGTATATTATGCACAATGCTGTTTATTTGATCCCCTTCCTTAAATATTTCCTGCCCTTTACTGATCAAATTGGGATTCCTTAATTAAAGGAACCTTTGTTAATTGATTGATCCTAATTGATACTGGACTATTTTCTTTCCTTGCCTGCTTGCTTGACTTCAAGTATAAATACCCGCTCCTCTTTTGACACAGAGGGAGAGACAAAAACACCTCTGTCTTTGAAATCTGTTACTACTTGCTCTACTATTGTCTCTACTACTACTGAGCACTCTGCTCCTTTCTTTCCTACTGTCTGAATATTCTGGAGTTCCTCTGAACCCCCAAATGCTTGCTGAAGTTTTGAGTTTGCTCCTATTAACTTTCTGGCTATCTACTTGCTGTTGTTTCTCTGTTGTACTAGAATTGCAACTGGTATGTTTCTCCTAATTAAATAACACCCTCCTACTATGTGTTTACTTCTCCTCTTCTACACATCTTGCCCTATGTGTTTATTTATGCTTCCCTGCACTATGTAACTACATTCAAGTCTGTTCTGCTCTTTCTTTATGCATGCTGCATCTTTAGTCCTGCTATGCTTTCTTGTTCTTCCTTAATGTTTTCTGTATATGCTTTTCCATGCGAATCCCTTTCCCTCTATTACCTTTGTATGTGAGTAATGTTCTGAATCATGGTAGAACCCTATTGTTACCCATGATTCAGGACTAGGTTCTTTTGAACCTCTACTCAAACCAATCCCCATTCCCTCTTCCCTTTTATATGCTGAGCCTTGACTAGAGCCTGATGGTGTCTTAATCACCATCCAAGCCCAAGTCTGACTTCTTAAGTCTGCTCTTTATTTTTTTGGACCAAGTAAGGGGTCAGGGGTGTGCCAGTCTATTCCATGGCTGGGTACGACCACCCCCTTCTATGGTTCCCTCTCACTTTGCACTTACTCCTAGTTTCTAAGTTCTGCCCCCCTTTGGCAAGCCATGCTTTGGGACCCTTGAGCTCCCTCTGAACTTGGATGCCTGAGGGCTGGTAATTCCATACTGCACTATTCTGTTACAATATTCTGTTATTCAGAGTGTAAGCACTGCCTAGGGTCCTTGAGGCTCTTTGGAACTTTGAAACACTCTGGGTAAAGAGAAGGCCTTGGAGTCTGGAATCTGGATTTTGTGAAACACATGCTATTGGATATTGAGATTGAATTAGGCTGCTCGGATGTAGCTGTAGGCTGTGATGTATTTTTTTTCTTGTTTACTTTCTTCCTTCTGGTTCTGTAATAATCTTGTAAAAGAACTCGGGGAATATTAGTGAAAGGGTGTGGGAGGGGTTTATTTTATTTACTTGCATATGCTAAAGGGTAGATATCATGCCTATAGGTTAATATTTTTAAGCACCTAGATACCATGCCTATAGGTTAATGTTGTTATTCAATCGCTTAGAAATCATGCCTATAGGTTCAACGCTTTAAATCATCTAGAGATCATGTCTATAGGTTTTTGCGTTCTTCTCAATTATTTAGAAATCATGCCTATAGGTTCAACGCTTTAAATCACCTAGAGATCATGTCCATAGGTTTTGCATTCTTCTCAATTATTTAGAAATCATGTCTATATTATTTAATGTTCAACCATGCTATAAATCAGTAGATATCTTGTCTATAGGATCTAATAATTAACAACTGATTGCATATAGAAATCCTGCCTATAGGAAATGCATGAACGCTAGGCGACTATAAGGTAATCAAATACTCATTTCGAAACCTATCTAATAGCAATAACAAGTCCTAAAAAAGCCGAAGTATAGATATCCTGCCTATAGGGGTTCAAACTCGCCTAATATGTGTTTACTGATCTGACAATTGGCCTTAAACATTTTTCAACAAAAACTTGTCCAAACCTGTTTGCTTTTGAAATTCGTCCAAACTTGTTCATTTTCAAAACTCTTATAAATCCGCTTTTAATTCCCTTCAAACTTGCATTTTTCTTCTAATAACCTCTTTAAACTTTTGCCTGAATTTCTCCACTTTTCGAAGATGTCTTCCGAAACAAAATTTCAACTCTATCTTTAAAAGTATCTGCACTCTTTAAACTCTTTTACAATTCTCCTGTCTCTTAATCAAAGCAATCTTTAACAGTCTGTTTCTTTTTTAAAAAAACGTCTCACTTTCGAAAACATTGGTTTACACCTCTGCTGTATTTTTAGTTAAACAATTATGTCAATTTCAAAGTCATCTCTGAACTTCTACAGCTTTCAATCTGTTGTCTTAAACTCTTTTGCGTTAGGTTCTTAACCAGTAACTTGTTTAAAATACCTCAACTTCTGACAATTGGATCCGGGTTGCCTAATGCAGACTTTTTATCCAACTCTATGTGTTAAACTAGTCTATCCGCCATTTAATTTTAATTTTAAGACCAAATCAGTATATGTAAGGCATGCTAGACTAAATGCTATGTGACTTACGGGGTTTTACATGAGCCTTTGTGTGTTTGTTTGTTCCTCATTACTTGCTACCTATTTTTTGTTTGTAGAAATTAGCATTTTGTCCTTTAAACTCCATACATGCCTCTATCCTTTTCCTTTCCCTTTAGGATTAGAAGTCCTAATACCCCGGGACTGATAAGTTGGGACGGGTAATAGCATGCAATATGTAACGAGACTAATCGCGTTTAAATACCTTAGTGGGGTGGGAAGGGTAGAATATTGATATGATGACTGGTGCGCTAATATCATATGCGACCCCTCTCCTGAGGAGTATGTGCGGGGTATTGTACTGATGTGATCCATATTGTATTTAAACCTAGGACCTCTTTCCCATTTTCTTTATTTGTATAATGTTTTTCTTAAATTTATATTTTTTTCTTCCAATTAATATTTCTCTTTTAAAATCATTTATGTCTTTTCTCTTCCTTTCTAAAAATTCTAAATGTTGTTTGCACGGTCGGGAACCACACTAGTGGGTCTTGAGGGGTGCCTAACACCTTCCCCTCGAGATAATCTCAAGCCCTTACCCGAACTCTGGTTTTCTTTCAAAATCTTCTTCTCTTCTTTTAAAGTGTCCTAATGCACTATAATCATTAGGTGTCAACTCTCCAAAATCCATAACCCAAATTCCCCGAAAGGGGATAAAAGAGTCATTTCATCCATAATGTCAAAATCCGCTTTTCGCCCTTAGGAAAAATGGGGGGCGTCGACAGTCAGCAGGGATACGAACTAACCTCCCCCTTACAAAATTCACGATTTTGCTTTGGATGCAGGCACTAGGATTGTGAAATCCTTAAACATATTGTGCGACCATGGGACAAACATTGTTCAAAAATACGATTCTCAGAACCGTTTCACTTGCCAACATTTGCTATCATCACACACCAATAATGCTCTGTAGTCACAATGCTCCCAGTAATTACAATGCCTCAATCTACTATCAACTAAGAAAACTCTACTATCATATGCTACTTTATTTCTTACATAAGGCTACTATTCTGCCTTCCGAGACTAAACGTTATCTCCATCTGCATTGGCATTGCATAAGGCTACTATTTTGCCTTCCAATTTGCATAAGTATACTATTCTGACTTCCGAGACTTACGCTGTCTCCATCTGCATTTGCATTGTATAAGGCTACCATTCTGCCTTCTAACTTGCATAAGGCTACTATTCTGCCTTCCAACTTGCATAAGGCTACTATTCTGCCTTCCAACTTGCATATGACTACCATTCTGCCTTCCAAGACTAAGCGATGTCTCCATCTGCATTTGCATTGCATAAGGCTAATATTCCGCATTCCAACTTGCATAAGGCTACCATTCTACCTTCCGAGACTAAGCACTGTCTCCATCTACATTCTTACATAAGGCTACTATTCTGCCTTCTGAGGTTAAGCTCTACCTCCATCTGCATTTGCATCTTTTCATAAGGCTACTTTCTTGCCTTCGAGGCTAAGCTCTTCCTCCATGTTTCTTCGAAACTAAGTGCTATCTTAAGCACTATTTATCTCACTTCTCTTACGGGCTAAGCTTTGACCTTCAATTCGCAAGACTGAGCTTTGTCTTGTCTGCATCATACTACTGTATCCTTTATGGGCTGAAATATCGCCAACTCGTCCAAAGGCATCATTGTTCGGAGGCACCATATTCATGGCCCGAGAACACCATATCATGGCCTGAGGATCTCTTTAAATATTTTGCATATCATTATTCAAAGGCGTCATGGTTCGGAGGCACCATCCTCGTAGCCCGAGAACATCATTTCATAGCCTGCAAATCCTGCACCAAACAACCCATGGCCCAGGACATCATGGTCTGAGGATGCCATTCCTAACCGTCCGAAGAAAACATTCATGGTCCGACGGAAATTTGTATCATGTTTAAATTACGCAATATATGCTTGTATTATTTATTTGTAGTTAACACGACGAGCAACGGGTATCCCAGCAGGAACGATCTCGCTCCAGTTTTCCTAGCCATATCAAACCTCACCATTCTCGTAAACCATTCGCTCACACAACCCTAAATGTTGCATCCGCTCTTGAGATGACTTCACCGGTATACTTCGCCGATGAATCCAGAACTACATATGGCCTAATTCCTGTAAAACTAGGGATATGTAGGCAGCTCAGAAGACAAGGTGCGGCCTAATCTCTCAAACTGTATCGCTCGATCAAAATTGGCCATCATTTCTTTACCTAAAACTCTTTCATCCTTTCCGGGTAAAGAGGGGCACCTGTTGATACCCAATTATTCCCCAAAATATTTTTAAAATTGCATATATACCTTCAAAATCATGCATAAATAGCAATTGGTATTATTCCATAATTTTCCTATATTTTATTAATTTACCCAACATTTTATTTCGAATAAATAATTACAGAATTGCATCACAAGCAATTTCAAATGCATTTCTTGATTTAATTTATTATTTATGGTCCTATTTAAATTAGATAATTTCATAATTAGCCAAATTAGTATCGTTTGGCTACAATTGCAATAACTTTGTAATCATAGCCCAAGCATATAATTTTATACTATTTTTTGACCAAAAATTAACCATTTGTATTTTAAAATATTAAATAATAATTTTTAATTATTTTCTGTGCATGAAATTCATTTTTTATAATTATTAGCTATTTTGTAAATTATTTTAATTAATTTGAATTGGGTATTTAACGAATAGCCTAATTTCATTTCAATTCTAGCCTAATTAAATCAGACCTCAACCCAATTAAAATGGCCCAATACCTTATCCTACCCGACCCAATCCCTTGTCTAATCTGGACTGATCAAGTTTAATCAACGGTCCAGATCTCCCCTTTCCTTAATTAACCATAGAGACTACCCCCCCCCTTCCCCCTCATTTTTCTATTTCACTCCGCCATTACACTCTCCCCTCACCTCTCAAATTCTCTCTCCTAAAACCTGAAGCTCTCACTTGCTATTGACTTGCCAGTAACTATGGTAGTCTCACCACCATCCCAGTCCCATGGCTCCTTCCTACGTCGGGTTACTGCTGCCTTGAGATCCTCAAAGGAACTAGAAGCGGTTCAACTCACCCCCATGGTTTTCATGTCATTCTCAGGCGAATCTTGGCTTGTCTGAGTAAGATTCTTCCATCTCCGGCAAGAACCTGTAGTTTCTAGGCCGATTCTCTTTCTCTTTGGGTTGTCTCTCTGAAACCCTAACTATTGTTTCTTGATTTCTTAGATCTTTAATAGATATGGGTATATTCCGAGTTATTTTTCTGTTTTCCATAAAGACTTTCCGATTTTTCTAAAACAACTCTCCATCTTCAAACCAGGGTTTCTTAACCCCTTTTCAAATGGCTTTTCCTTCTGATTTTAGTATTAATCTATGATTTTCACTATGTTTAAACGTTTATTTGAGTTTTCTCTTTTTATGTGAGTTATTATGTTGACAACCCTAAGTTTCTTGGTTTTAATCCTGGATTCTGAGTCTGTATTGTGATTATATGTTTGCTTAATCTGTATATGTGCTTGTTTCTCATGAGCCTTACGATTCTCTGTAGTTTTACCCTATTTTGTTCATCAGTGTCTCTGACATTTGCTTATTCTGCCTATGTCATGTTTATTCTATTAATTCATGCTATGCTCTATGTGAATCCCTAATTTTGTGTGATTTTACCCTATTTCGATTATTAGGGTTTCTGATTCTTGCCTATTATGTGTTTATTCCGCTTGTTCTCATAAATTTGTGTCAATTTCTCCTAAATCAGTACTATTTGCTATTTTTGAATCTTTGAATCTCTGTGACTAATCCTTCACTGATTTCTTGTGATATTCTCTACTGATTTTAACCTTTAAGATATTTTCTTACCTTAATCTATGGTCGAGCATGTTGTCAACTCATTCTTAAGTATTTTCCTTCACTTGAATATGCTGAACCTAGTCTCTATTACATGTTGTGTACTTGAATTATGCCGAAAATAATTCCTTATTTGTTATATTCAGCATTATGTGACTTCCTCCCTTATTTAGTACTTGCATGTTAACGTTTGAATTTTAACTCCTTAATTAAAGGAAGTACCTATACTGATTTGATACTAATTGATACCTAGTTCCATAATTATTGCTGAACTTTGATTATTGCCTTAGTTTCTATCTTTTTTCAAAATATAAGTACCCTGCTGTTCATTAACACAACACATGAACACAATGGTTTACAATCGCTCTCCTTGTCGCATAAAAAACATTGTTCTGCTCTCTTTTGTCCGATTACTTGCTATTGCTCTAAATCAGCCGGCTGTAAGCCAAGGCTGGTTACTCTACTCTCTTGCTCCTCACTTTGTGTTTACTATCTTCTTTACTGGTATGTTCTGATTTTAATTCAAGTTTAAAAAATAATATGTTTCTTTTATTGCTTCAATTCATCCTGTTTCTAGTATGTTTTCACTTATGGTTTCGTTGTTCAACTTGTAACTAATATGTTTACTTCATCAATTTATCTGCATGATTCTGAATGTCTCGCCTCCCTTAGGCTCATCATGTTTATGAAATGTTATCCCCTTCCTAGTATACCCCAATGTGGCCATTCCTTACTTATGTTTCTCTGATTTCTGGTATGGACCTCTCTGTGCAAAATAGTTAGATATCCTTAAGTTACATGATTCTGTGTTAATTCTGAAGTTCCCTAACCCCTTAGCATATTGCTGATTCTATACTTAAGTGATCCTGCAACTATGTGTTCACCTATGTGACCTACGTGTCCCGAAATCCCATTACCCATGTTTGTGGTTGTTGAAACTGCCTTGGTCCAATGTTTCTCGGTTATGTATGAACCTGTTTTGGGTGCTGTGTTTGGACTATTTCTTGTTACTCAACTCTCTTTTCAAAAATGTCCTATTCAATAACTCCCCCTATTGTTTTACAAAACTATTTCAAATAAGTCTCTTTTCAAACTGTTTTCCTACTTAAATATTCTCAAAACTATGTCAAGCACCCTCACTCTACTCTTAGACCACTAAGTTATGCGCCTTTTGTGTGAGCCTTTCCTTGGGACCCTTGAGCTCCCTTTGAACTTGGACACACGAAAGATAGCCTTTCCACACTGCACTTACTATGTCTTGGCTATGAAATATGGGTGTAAGCACTGCCCGCGATCCCTTGAGGTCCTTAGGGAACTCTGACATACCCGAATATGAGAAAGGCTATGAAACAATCTTGTCATTTGAGGTTATGGAAATCTGGGCCCGTTTTTAGGCTCTCTAAAGTATAACTTCTTATTTTCTTTTTTCTGCTTACGTAATTCATTTCAATATTAGTCTGTAATAATTTGTTGTAAACGAATATTGGGGTTGGCTAGTGAAAATAGGAGGGTAGTTATATATGTTATCAACATCAATGGGTAGAAACCATGTCTTAGGTTTACATTTCCTATATGCACATTAGAATCCATGTCTAAGACCAACACATTCAAAGCATGTCACGCATTAGATACCATGTTCTTAGGTCTAATGTTTCAGCATCTCATTTGACATTATTTTATCACTTAGAAATCTTGCTTTAGGCTAAATAACAGCATTAACATAAAACGGTTGCTCCTGCACATCTTGAAATCATGAAGTAACTTTCTGGGTATTTAGAAATCATGCTTTAGGAATTTTGCATATCCTGAAATCATTTTGCATTTTATATGTGCATGTTAGATACCCTGTTTTATGATCTCGTTCACACTCTCTCAATCACACCTAGTTAAACTATTGGTGCATGAAAAGGACATAACAGTCTCACATTTGATCATCATGTTTATGTGAAATTGGTCATAATCCCTGTATATCTTTGCAACATTTAGAACAACATGCTTTAGGTAAAATAACTTCTAAACTATTTTAATAATTCAGGTAACTGTTGTGTGTTATCCTATGCCTAGGTAAGCCTTAGATAATCAACCTCTATAAAACTGGAAACTGTTCTTTTTGTTTACTGCTTAATGATTAACAAGCTTAAAATCATGTAGGCAAACTGATTGGGCCCCTGCTTCTGAGCTCTTAAAATAAAACCGTATATCATTTGTGTCTTGATGCTCACTTAGACACCATGCTTAGGATATGAATTTAGACCTTAATTGTGTATGATTCATATTGTTTGTGTGTATTATGTGTAGAGATATATCTGAGCCTTTTATTTGTCTTTCATGCTCCCCTTTAATTGAAGTCCTATCTGTTTATTATGTTTCGCTTTAGTATTTTACCTTTAAACTTGAGGATCCTCCTAGAACCCCCATTTTATAGAATAGGAGTCCTAAATTCCTCCGGGACTGATAGGAAGGGACGGGTAACAACATGCAATAGGGGTCGACACCAACCCTCGCTTTAATTACCTTCATGAGACGGGAAAGGGTAGATATGGATATGATGACCGGTGTGTTAATACCAAGTGTATCCCCTCTTTGAGAAGTGTCATACCAGGTATTGCATTGATGTGATCCATATTATAAACAAACCTAGGACAACCCTTTACATTCACAAATATGCTTAGATTGTAATTCTTTTCAAAATATAGCTTTTTCATTAACTATTTTTCAAACATCCGTGTACTTAAATTTAAATCCTCTATTATATGAGTCATACTTGTTTATTTGCTAAATTGTACAAATACATAAAAGATGTTTGGCCGGGAACCACACTGGCGGATCCTGAGGGGTGCCTAACACCTTCCCCTTAGGATAATTTCAAGCCCTTACCCTATCTTTAGTTACCAAACGTAGTTATAAACGAACCCTATAGGTGCCCTAACGCACCTTAAATGGTTAGGTGGTGACTCTTCAAAATGCAAACCCTTTTTCCAAAAGGAACGAGTTGTCTCAACCAAACTGTCATAAGCCTGATTTTGCGAGATAAAGGGGGCGCGACAGATAGAAAATGTAATTAGTTTATGGGTAGAAAAATAAATTGGTAGACAAGGGTAAATAGTTTTGTTTTATGGATAACTGTGTCAAACCCCCTTTAATTTAAGTGGTTGGGTGGACGGCAATTTGGATTAATTCCTCAAATAATTATTTGGAATCATTTAGGAAGACGATCTTTTGCCCAAATTCAAATCTTTCTATTGAGCTAGATAAATGATAAGATCTTAACAATGACTGAAGCTTAAAGTGCTGTAAGAAATAGACCAAATGTGAACCAATTTCAGTCATCATAATCTTGGCTTCCGCTTGATTTATTTTTAGGATGAAATTCAGAAATAGCCATTTTACAGTGTTGTTACCGAAAAATAAAACTATAATTTAAGAAATAATCAAATTTTAGCTACTTTTTATGTGAAAGTAGGATTTTAAGTATATTAAATGCTTAAAAGAGGGTGAATGAGAAATGGAGGGAAATGAAATTTTTAAGTGAAATTTTATGTTTCCCCTCTAGATGAAGGAACATTGTCCCATATTGGAAGAGGAATGGGTTTTTATAGGTATATAAGTAATTGCTCTTCTTCTAGCTCTTAAAAAGTTGAGAAGAAGGCAAGCCTCGCGTTGTCGTCGTCTTAATCGCTCGGCTCGGCTTCAGCTTCGGATTGATTAATTAATTTTTTGGACCAAATTGATTTGTTAATAGTAAAATATTAATAGAAATAATATTAAATATTAATTTTAATAATAGAATATTAATATTAAAATAAATATTAATATTACATCCAATCAGTTTTGCATTTTTCAGTTGTGTAACTGAAAATTAAACTACCCTCTTCAATTTTCTCTCTTTATTGTTGAGTAAATAGCCATTTATGTTGTGGCCATTTTGCATAAACAGCCACTCTGAAGAGTTGCACCTCTTCAGATTTCAGCCACCATTGGCTATAAATACAAGTTCATTCTTCTTAGAATTTCCATACGACTTTATCAGTTTCTCCTCCTTCTTCTGCATACTTTTAACATCAAACAAAGCAACAGTAAGTGTGATTTGCTACTGAACTTTGTGTTCGCTGAAATACTGGTGTTTGAAGTACCACTACACTAGTGTGTAGTTCGTTCTATCCTGGGAGGAAATAATCCATAACCTTGGGTACTAGGAGGGGATTAAATTCCTTAAGGAAACACTGTGAATTCAGTGGGCTCAGATTAAAATTCTGTTTCTGCTTTTCATTTCTGTTTATGTTAATTTATATTTTCCAGAATTTATTTTACAAATACAGGTTACTAACAAGCTTAAAGAATTTAATATCTTTTTTGTATGTGTTATACTCACTGTTTCTAAAGAGTAAATCCTTTGTCGTTTCTTACTCTATTGGAGATTAAAATTTACGTGATTTAAACGTTTGTGTCATTCTTTTACAGAAATGACAAATTACAACGGAAACCAAGTTGTTCCGGTGGTAACTGCCAATGCCTCAATGAGCCGAACAACACCGGCAGCATTGGCACAGGTGGAGAAACCCGAAAAAAAAATTCCGAGATTGATTTCAATCGTTGGCAACAAAAGATGTTCTTCTATTTGACTATTCTAAGTCTCCAAAAGTTCATCAAGGAAGGTGTTCTTGTGATGTCTGATAAAACTCCAAAGACTGAATGCTTTCTCGTGATTGAGGCGTGGAAGTATTCAGATTTTTTGTGCAAGAAATATATACTAAGCGGGATGGACGATGCTTTGTATAACGTCTACAGTGGCATGGAAACGTCAAAAGAATTGTGGATTGCACTTGAAAAGAAATACAAAACTAAAGATGTCGGGTTGAAAAAGTTTGTTGCTGCAAAGTTTTTGGACTAATAAATGGTAGATAGCAAGTCTGTTATTACCCAAGTCGAGGAATTGCAAGTGATTATTCACTATCTCCTTGCTGAAGGTATAAGTAGAATTAATACTAGTTTTGGTAGTATTAATTTTATTATGTTTACTAACAGAATTTTCATTGAAGGTCTTGTCATCAATGATGCATTCCAAGTAGCAGCGATGATTGAAAAGTTTCCTCCATTGTAGAAGGACTTCAAAAATTATTTGAAACACAAACGCAAGGAGATGTCCCTTGAAGATCTCATTGTTCGGTTGAGAATCGAAGAGGACAATAAAGTTGCGGACAAGAGAGGCCATGGAAACTCAACAATAAGGGGAGCAAATATTGTTGAACAAAACAAAAAGAGGATGAGGGCTTCAAGATCGAAATACAACCCAAGCAAGAAACGGTTAGTGGAAATTGCTACAACTGTGGAAAAGCCGGACACACATATACGGAGTGTCGTGCTCCGAAGAAAGACAAGAAGAAGGGTCAAGAAAACATGGTTGAAAAGCATGATGATGTTGATAAATTGTGTGCCATGTTTTCCGAATGCAACTTGGTGGGCAATCCTAAAGAGTGGTGGATTGATTCTGGAGCCACTCGCCATGTTTGTGTTGTTAGAGAAGCTTTTGCTACTTATGCTCCTATTGGACCCGATGAGACGCTTTCTATGGGAAATGTTGCAAATGCCAAGAGTGAAGGATGTGGGAAGATATTTCTCAAAATGACTTCTGGCAAAGTGATGACTTTCAACAACGTCGTTCATGTTGCCGAGATTAGGAAGAATTTTGTCTATGCTAGAATTCTTGTTAAGAATGGTTTTAAATGTGTATTTGTATCTGATAAAGTTGTAATAATTAAGAACGAGATATTTGTAGGAAAAGGTTACCTCACTGAGGGTCTTTTCAAGCTGAATGTAATGGTTGTTGAAAATAATAATAAAATTTTAATTTCGTCTTACTTAATTGAGTCAAAAGAATTATGGAATATATTTTTGGGTCATGTCAATTATAAAACCTTGCGGAAAATGATTAATTTGGAAGTATTGCCTAAGTTTGAAAGCGATAAATCAAAATGTCAAATATGTGTGGAATCTAAGTATGTTAAACATCCTTATAAGTCAGTTGAAAGGAATTCAGATCCTTTAGACTTAATTCACACAAATATTTGATATGAAGTCAATACCATCTCGCGGTGGAAAGAAGTATTTCATAACTTTTATTGATGATAGTACTAGATATTGCTATGTTCACTTAATTAATACTCCCTCCGTTCCAGTTTATGTGAACCTATTTCCTTTTTGGTCCGTTCCAAAAAGAATGAACCCTTTCTAAATTTGGTAACAATTTAGCTTAAACTTACAACTCTACCCTTAATGAGAAGCTTTTATAACCACAAAAATACTTTGGGCCCCATTTGGACTTGTTTAGGACTACAAATTCCAAAAGTCATAATTTTTTTCTTAAACTCCGTGCTCAGTCAAACAAGTTCACATAAATTGAAACGGAGGGAGTAGTAAAGATGAAGCAATAGACGCATTCAAGCAATAAAAAAATGAAGTTGAAACGCAACTTAACAAGAAAATCAAAATGATAAGAAGTGATGGGGTGGTGAATATGAATCTCCTTTTGAACAAATATATTTAGAATATGAAATTATTCTTCAAACAACGTCCCCTTACACGCCCCAATCCAATAGGATAGCAGAAAGAATGAATCATTCATTAAAAGATATGATGAACACACTATTGATAAGTTCTGGTTTACCATAGAACTTGTGGGGGGAAGCCGTTCTTACAGCTAACCGAATACTAAATAGATTACACCATAGCAAAACACAATCCATTCCATATGAAAAATGAAAAGAAAGGAAGCCCAACTTAAATTATTTTAAAGTGTGGGGGTGTTTGGCAAAAGTGAAAGCTCCCAAACACAAAAGGGTAAAAATAGGATCGAAAACCGTTGATTGTGTTGTTGATTGTGTTTTCATAGGATATGCGACCAATAGTAAAGCATATCGATTTCTGGTTCATAAATTAGAAAATCCCGACATTCCTAATAATACGGTTATAGAATCAGATAATGCTGAGTTCTTTGAAAATATGTATCCATATAAAAAGGAATGTGAGTCGATTGGTGAAGGATCTAAACGACCTCGGGAAGAAACAAAAAAAAGTATATTTAATCAAGAGGATCCAAGACGTAGTAAACGTCAAAGAATGTCTACTTCATTTGGACTAGATTTTATGACTTTCTTATTGGAAAATGAGCCTCCAACATTTATGAAAGTTATGTCTTCTTCAGAATCATTATTTTGGAAAGAGGCAGTCAATAGTGAAATAGAATCCATATTAAACAACCATACATGGGAATTGGTTGATCTTCCTCTTGGAAATAAGCCATTGGGTTCTAAATGGATATTTAAGAGGAAAATGAAAGATGATGGAACTATTGATAAATTTAAGGCAAGACTTGTAGTCAAAGGGTATAGAATCCGAGAAGGTCTTGACTACTTTGACACATACTCTCCAGTTATAAGAATTACGTCCATAGGGATGTTAGTAGCATTAGCTACGGTGTATGGTCTTGAAATTCATCAAATGGACGTTAAGATGGCGTTCTTGAATTGAGATTTGGAGGAAGAAATCTACATGGAACAACCTGAAGGGTTTGTGGTTCCAGGTAAAGAAAAGAAGGTTTGTAGACTTGTTACATCCCTTTACGGACTAAAACAAGCACCCAAACAATGGAATGCAAAATTTGACCAAACAATGTTGTCAAATGGTTTTAAGAATAATGAATGTGATAAATGTATGTACAATAAAAATGTTCCAAATCACATAGTCATTGTTTGCTTATATGTGGATGATATGCTGATAATGAGTAATAGCATTGCCAACATAAATGCTACTAAGAGTTTGCTAACTAGAAAGTTTGATATGAAGGACTTGGGATGTAACGACCCGGCCGGTCGTTTTTAGAATTTACACCCCGATCCCCTATTAACTATTTCCCCTAAGTGCCTTTCTGCTATTTTGGTTTGCCGGGACATTTTGGTATTAGGACTCGGAGTATTTTTGGACACTTAGTCCCTAAATGAGAGCTTAATAGTTGAAAAATGGTCCGTATTCGGAGAAGTGTGAACAAGACCTCGGAATGGAAATTCGATAGTTCTGTTAGCTCCGTTAGATGATTTCAGGGTTGGGAGCGTATTCGGAATGTATTTTGGAAGTCCGTAGCTCATTTAGGCTAGAAATGCCGAAAGTTAGTATTTTGTCGAATTCCGGTTGATAGGTGAAATTTTGATCCAAAGGTCGGAATGGAATTCCGAGAGTTGCACTAGCTTCGTTAGGTGATTTTGGATATGTCTGCAAATTTCCAGGTCATTCGGGCGTCGTTTGGTTGGGTTTTTGATCGAAAGTGTATTTTGGAAGTTTTAGAAGAACTTAGGCTTGAATCCGATGTAA
>MU765418.1:3393-26753 GCA_026770625.1 Nicotiana glauca | reverse complement strand
CATATATGTAGTATGATCTTTCGATAAAAAAGATTCAACTGAACTCGCAATCGATTATATTCTTTGCCTTACTAACACCTTTATTATTAATCTCTTAGCTAGGGGTGTCAATGATTCGGTTCCATCGATTATTTTATAAAATTTATACCGTACTAATTTTTCAGTTACTTCAGTTTATATAACCAAAATTAGACTTTGAAAAACCGTCCAAATTCTCGATTTTTATTCGGGATCGTTACCATTCGGTTAACTTTCATTATTTTTCTTAAAATGTCATGTAGGAGTCACTAATAGAAGTTAGAACGCGATAAGATACATACTTACTTATTTCAACTACATTTTTTATAGTTTAAAAGACGTTGAATCAAGAAAATATGAAAGATAGCCAGAATAGAATTTATCTCAGTAATCTGCTATAGCGTAAGAGAAATGAAGCAAAGACAAAAAAAATATAGATCATACGAGTTGGAATATATTAATCAAGATTGGACTCAAAATCTAGTCTATTAGAAGATTAAGTATCCAATAAGAAAAATCTAAATCACAGTGAGAGTAAAGATATTTAATACCTTATGGTTTGATACTCAAAATCGCCAAATTACCTTTGGCTTGTTGTTCAAGATGCTAGCTAAAACTAATTTAGTTTCAATAGGAGTAGCATGATAGGTTTGAGAGTCAGAAACTTTCTCATTTTAATTACTTGTTAGCTTGTAAACGTTTTCATTATCATGAGGTCAAGAAAAAATATTTTATTATTTTAAAACCTAATATATAAAATATATATTTTATATAAATTATTTGATTTTTTTTGGTTTATTTTTTGTAAAATAAAAATCTATCTAATTATTGGTACAATTATAAATTTATATAATAAGATATAATTTTATTAGAAAAACCTCGGTTGGGTTCGATGGATATGATCATTTTTAAAGATCCATTAATACTTAGCTTGTCTGGACACCAAACGGCTCCTAACAAATTTAGAGTCCGTTTGTCCATGATTTTCTTTATTTAATTTTTTTGAAATTAGTGTTCTGCCATAATTTTTTTAATTTAAGGTGAATTTTAGAATTTTTTTAAAAATTTAAAAAACTCAAAAAAACTATTTTTTAAAATTTTTACTCAGATCAATCACAAAAATTTAAAAACAATCCAAAATTATATTCATATCGAAATACAATTATAAAATTCAAATACCATTTTCGTTTGAATATTTTTTTTTTCGAATTTTATGTACTCCAGTTCTTATACCCAAACGCCCCCTTAATACAGTAGTAGTAATTGTTTTTCGACCTCCAAACCCCGTTTCCTAGTACTAGAGGGCAAAAAATCTAAGAAAAATCCCCAACAAAATCTTGGACCATCCGCCGTTTCAATCCTCTGCCTTTCTCCTCACTCCTCTTCATCTTATCCTCTCTATTTCCTCTAAACCCTTCTACTCGAAACCCTTCCTTAGAGAAATGTCGTGTGCAACAAAGCCAATAATCAAGCCTTCATCCATGGCAACGAACAGTTGCCTCATTTCTCTTCCTCCCCTCTTTGCCACCACCACAAAATCCAAATCTTTTGCTTACCCATATCTCTCAAACACATTAAAACCCATTAAACTCCTCCACCTTTCTTGCACTTATTCTCCTTGTATCTTATCCCTAAAAAAGAAAACATCAGTTTCTGCACTGCAAGAAGAAGAAAACACCCTTATCCTTGACGGCCAAGAACAAGAATCTGGAGACTTGTTTAACATTGAAGCTAGTGGTGAAGAAACAGAAGAAGAAGGGTTTGTAGAGGCAGTTGGAGATGCTGGGGAGAGTGATGAGGTTGAAGCAGAAGAGGAGGAGGAGTTTCAAGAACCACCTGAAGATGCTAAGTTGTTTGTTGGAAATTTACCTTATGATGTAGACAGTGAAGGGCTGGCTCGGCTTTTTGAGCAGGCTGGTGTTGTTGAGATTGCTGAGGTAACTATTGACACAATTTCACTGAGAAGTTTGCATCTTTCTTTTAATTTTTATTTCAGAGCTTCTTGAAATTGACAGTAGAAGAAAATTATTTATTTATTTATGAGGAGATACATGTAGAGCTTGAGTCTTGTAGACACTGTCCTAAGAAACTATTTCAGCGGTCTAAGAGTTTCTTCAGGATTAAAAGTTTAAACAAGCAAACCACAAGCCAATATTGAGCTGATATTTTGTTTTTACAGGTTATTTACAATAGGGACACTGATCAAAGTCGTGGATTTGGGTTTGTGACAATGAGCACGGTGGAGGAAGCTGAGAAAGCTGTGGAAATGTACAATCGCTATGTGAGTTTACCTTAGCCCTTTTTTGTATTAAATCTGTGTGTGAGAAGCTTATTCTTGCATGCCTCGTGCTAATGTGTTTATTTGGAATAAAATATGGAGAAAGAAGAATTATACAGAGATAACAGTTAGATGGGATTTGAATATGATGTTTACTGTTTTGTATGGCTTTGAGCTGTTTCTTGTGAAGAGACCTGTATAACAATTCAGTTATTTTGTGGTTACAATAGATGAAGCATAAAAACATGGGACGCAAGTCCATTGCCATTTAATGGTACTCATGGAAAGAAAGAAATGTGAGGGGTGGTGATGAAGTTTAAAAAATTTGTATAATTTAGGAGCTTATTGCTTGTGTGATTTATTCTTCTGATGTACGCGATAAAATGTGAAGGATTTAGAAATGTGGTTTATCTAATATTGCTTAATTAAAAATTTGAATAGTTTCTTGTGAAAACTTTTGACAAATAGTTTCTTGTAAAAATATATGAAGCACAAATACTTTGATATGTTTCCAGACTACTTCAGTAGCTTTTTAATTTTGATTTTTCACTATGAGTAGGATGTCAATGGAAGACTTTTGACAGTCAACAAAGCTGCTCGTAGAGGAGAGCGACCTGAGCGTCCGCCTCGGACATTTGAACAGTCTTACAGGATCTACGTCGGCAATATCCCATGGGGCATTGATGATGCACGCCTTGAGCAACTGTTCAGTGAACATGGTAAAGTAGTAAGTGCTCGGGTAGTTTATGATAGAGAAACTGGCCGGTCGCGAGGTTTTGGTTTTGTTACGATGGCAAGTGAAGCTGAAATGAGTGATGCAATTGCTAACCTTGATGGACAGGTAATACGGCATTGATTTCTCACACACAATCAAAGTCATGCTCATTTGTTAATTCATATTGTCTTTGAAGAGTTAACCAGAAAAGGAAGCGTGTCAATTCTCTCAATCGCCTTTCATATTTTCTATTTCTAAATTTTCATTTTTCTTTTTTGGGCGGATCAGTTTTCTAATTAAGCTATTTTATTTGGGTTTCTTTGATAAAATCCAAACTGAATGCTGGAAACTAAGGGCAAGATTACGATAATGGACAATTGCAACAGCTATACTGTAGAGTATAATTATTCTTTTCACAACGATAAGCGAGATGACGTTAAAGATTGTTGTTTCTTTTACCTATAGTTTGTTCATCATACCTATTCACTCAAAAAACCCCTTTTTCGTCATTACCCGGGTTCTTACTGAACTGATTTAATTTTGGCATTAGCAATGCATATGTGATGTTAAATGTTAAGGATTAAAACAGAACTCCAATATGATAGAGTAAGTGCATGTGTTGTTGGAGAGTCGGATAATCTAATTTTTCAAATATGGTATTGTTGTTTATTCAACTGTGTTTATACGTTAGAGCCTAGAGGTAACTTACAATGATATTCAATTGGTACATAAAAGTTGAGTTTATTCAGTGATAAGAAACGTGAAGCTTAGAATATCCAACAGCATGAAATATTATTGTTATTCTGAAGGTCATCTGACATACACAGCCTAAATCAGATTTATCCATTACTTTTTTATCTCTTAATACAGCTGGTGGGTTTTGATATTTTCGTGTGGAGTTCATAGTTAAGGATATATTTGTTTGATAGTGTTGAACTTGAAGCTAACAATTCTCTCTACTGCTGGTATGTTACAGAGTTTGGATGGGAGGACAATCAGGGTAAATGTTGCTGAAGATAGATCCAGGCGCAACACATATTGATTTGATCAAAGGTTCATTTGTTCTATAAACATAGCGGTCACAAATCTGCAGCTATGAGTGTTTTTTTCGGAAATTTTGGTTAGGCGTTTTCCATTTTAACACTTGCTTTTTAAGCTTTGAATTCCAAGTTTTGAACCCTGAATTAGCAATTGCTTATATATAGATAATGCGTCTACTACTATATTTTTCTTTGTTTTGATTCTGGGAACTTCAAATTGGTGGATGAATGTTTGTGGGCAGACAAAATTAGATGTAGAGATGTGAGAATTGGAGTGAGTTGTTACTGGATATGGCATGTAGCAAATGTTCGTTGTATCCACAGCATGGCTTGCTTTGCCAAAGAATTTGCAGCTTACTTGACACTACATATGTTAGTTTGTAAATTTAATCCCTCAAAATAGTAGTTATAAACCCATAACTTTGAAAATATAATAGGTTCCATGCTAAAAAACTCGAATATTGAACCCATAGAGTTTAAATTCTGGATCCACGTCATCCACGTCTGCTCCCAGATCGACAATTCCATTTTAGGTTCCTTGGGCAGCAACATTTTGAAGGGAAGTTCCTGAACTGTTACCTTGTATTTTTATGTTTGCATTTTCATGCCAAGTAACCAAGGGGCTTTTCGATTCAACATCACCATATGAAATATTGTATGCGCAAGACTGTCCTAGTATGAGAAATCTAAACAGAAACTAAAACAGCACCCTTTCATACATTGATTCATCATTCTAAGGGTTCGTAGAGCTAGCTGTACAAAAGAAAGCAGAAAAAAGAAGAATTAGTTATACACAGTAAACTGGGACTATTACCATCACAAACCAACAGCTGAATTTACAGGCCCTCTAACTGTGAATCCCGACTAGTGAGAGGAACATAACGGACACAAGTCTCACTTCGACTGCTGATCGAACCATCTGAATTCTTGTCTATAACCTTTAGGTCTTGAAAAAAAGTTCCTACTGGAATCACCATCCTTCCTCCAGGCTTCAACTGGTCTATGAGATCTTGTGGAATATCTCCTGCTGCTGCTCCTACGTGAATAGCATCGTAGGGTGCATGCTCTGGCCAACCCTTTCTCCCATCTGTTATAATACACACAAATCCCATCAACTTGATTATCCAGTGAAAATAGTCAAAGTAGAAACTAAGAAATAAGGTTAAGAAACATCTAAAACTTCTCAGTACATGTAAGAATGAATAAATAATGACCATCGACAGTTGTTTAATTGTGATCCATAAAGAGAGACAACATTCTTTAAGTAGTGGTATATTTCTCAATTCTTACGCTTCGTGCTGGAAATACAAAACTATAAACCATACCACCAACATGCAGTGAGAGGGAGCCGTCTTTGAGTAACGGAGCTGCTGCACTTTGTTCGACATTCTTCATTGACCATGCAACTAATTCCGGGATATGTTCAACACCAACAGCTCGACCTTTTGGTCCAACCATTAGTGCAAAACATGCTGTGAGATAACCAGTTCCTACAGGAAACAAGCTATTCAGAAGCCAGTCCAAGTGCTAAGTAAAATCAAAGTAGATTTACTGTCATTTAGCGAACACCAAAAAGAAAAGAAGACATCACCACCAAAGAGGATAAGAGGAAGAGAAATTTTTAAGATGGTCAACGGCTGTGAAACACTTCAATCAAGGTACAAAGTTCAATGCACTCAAACCATTGCTTGATTGATGAAAAACAAGGTAATTTCACCCTTAGCCAAGCCAACCTATCCTTTTAGCAGGCAAAACTAGCTTAAAGCTTAGCTTAAGACTTCATTAACTGGATGGTTCATTGATTAAAAAATCTAGTTGGTCAGGATGTTTAAGCATATTATTCAACAAGCTTTCTACTGATCCCACTTTGTTGGTTTAACTACTCTGAATCCAACATAACAAACATAATTTGGGGAAATAAGAGGAAAAAGTTTGAATATGGTTCATTCTCAATCCAACTAGGGTCTACGGGTGATCTCCCAGAGTCATGGAATCAACCAAGTCTAGAAAACTCAGAATCAATAAGCAGCGACTATTTGCCGCATCCGATGGTGTAACTTCTGTCACCCACCATGTGAAAACCATGCTACTTATGGTAATAAACCCCATGCTTCTAGAGCTTGTAAATAGCGGTTTCTTATTCCTCATAAAGCAAATTACAATAATAACTTAGCAGTTGAATATGAAAGACACACATTTAGCCACATATACAGCGACATCCCTCTTAATACCTTCCCACCAATAATGAAAGAAACAGTAACAATTTGCTAAGACATTGCAGGAATAGTGATGTCGAAAATCACCTGAACCGACATCAAGAGCATGCATGCCGAGCTGCAACTTGTCCTCCAATAATTGAAGACACATAGCATGCATATGAGGTGCTGAAATAGTGGCATTGTAACCTATACTCGCGGGGCTATCAACATAAGCGGGGGTTCCCTCGGGTACAAATAAAGCCCTGTCGATAGTTTTCATTACTTCCACTACTTTCTCAGATCTGATCACTCCATATCTCAGCAACTGCTCAATCATTCCCTTGTTTCTGCTAACTGCAGTTCCACTCCAATGCTGTTTACAGACACAAACAAAACAAGGCCCGACAATGCCATCATAACGACTGTGTGAAGATATAAGAACTTACATTTGATGTATGATTAAGTGGTCAGACAATGCATTGAGTTGATCTGCTTCCTAGAAAGGTCCTATACATAGCCACAATTTATTACTATTCAAGTACATCGTTTAAAGCTACTTGTATTGGCGTTATGTGAAAAAAAAATATATGCAAATTATAAATGTTAAAACTTCATTGGATTTTAAAAACTGAAATTACTTAATATTCATGAACTCTAAATACATCAATAATCTAGAAATACTTCCAATTAAACTTTGATGACTTTTTATAATTCTTCGGTAACTAAGAACAGAACAAATGATTAATAACCCAAGAATATGGTCTATTTAACATATCAATAGGTAAGGTTATTCACGAGATTTTTTTCAACCTCAAGATTGCTGTAAGAAAAGAGTTTGATTTCATCTCCTTGAGCCTCAATTGGAAAGATTTTTGTATCACAGTTGATGGCTTTAAGCCAAGACTTTGCAGCTTCCCTGTTAGCTGGATCAAACCTGCTCCAAGCTTATTCAAATTAAACACGGATGGCAGCTCTATGGGTAGAGATAAGAAGGCTGGAGCAGGGGGTATTCCAAGGGACCATCAAGGTTCTATGGCTTTCTCCGTCTCTATGATATTCTGCTCGCCGAGACTCAAGCTGCTAATTTTGAGCTCCAATGGTGTATAGAAATTAACATTAAGAATTTTAACCTGGAGATGGACTCCAAGATATTAATAAACCCTCCTGGAAACTTCATCACTGGATTGATGAAATTCAAGAGAAGCTGAAATTTCTTAATGCAGATGTTACCAATTGCTATAGAGAAGCAAACATGGTAGCAGATTCTTCAGCTAAATTTGGTGCTATTGAAGATGCTTCCAGGATCTTTTCTCAAATTCATGAGCTCCCTCGTCATGTGAAAGGAGCCTATATCTTGGACAAAATTGGAATGCCTAATTTTAGAATCAGATCACAAAAGAAAGGTATTGGGTAAGGTTTTTGTTCACATACGGATTCTGGCAGAGAATCCTTATATGGTCATGGGACCTTTTTGTTTTGAGAGCTTATCTGCAAAAGGGAACTACCCCTTAATTGGTTCCCCTTTTTCACTTGTATATCCTTTACGTATCTTAGAGGTTCCAGTTTTATGTCCCCCTCTAGTGTACACTTTTGTTAATAATAAACAAGGTAGGGGTCCAGGCCAAACCCCCCACCATCACGGGTGGATGGATTAATTAAAAAAAAAAAAAACAATTCTTTTGTAAACACAAAACTACATACATCAAATCTACCAGCTAAAACTACAAATCCACAACTAAGAACTAAATAAAAGAGTAAATACTTCAAAATTTACTAATTGATTCAATGCTAAAGGGCAAAAATCAAATTAACCAATAAGGTTACATGGGAAAGATGGTTTATCACAATATCACTTATCAAATTGCGGTCCAATAGTCACGCGAGAGAATAGGAATAACCATGATATTCACATTCCATAGTTTAACTTGTGTCAATGGAGTTCACCCTCTTAATACATGTACAAGTATTTTTTTTTTTTTTTAAAAACGCAACTTCATTAATAGTATAATTTCTCATGGCAGGAAGCTTGGACACCCCCTTTGGAATTATCTCACTAAAATATGATCTCAAATAGATAAAATGAAAGTTAAACACTGTAGGCTTGATAAGAGACAGAAACTAGTACCCAACTTAACTAACTAAATGTACGTAAATAACTCGACACCAAGAGGAGTATGAATTTTTTAACAGTATCTTCAAGTAATGCAAACAACTATGATAACACTTTTAATTTAAAAAATTCCTTATACATATATAGATATTAACCAAATGCTATAACAGCACAAACGAGTGTCAATATTTTTAGACAAATAGAAGCAAAGGTCCAATATATATGTGAGGGTGTTTGACTTAGTGCAAAGAGACTTTAGAAACGTCATTTTTGGTGTTAAACGAGAATTTTAACGTTAAATTATTTTTAAATATATAAGCGTGTCCCACAGATCATCAAAAAAAGAAAAATAAATTGAGACGAAATAAGACATGAAAAGAGGAGAGAGAGGGAAGGTGTGTACCTCCATCGAGGAGAAGAGAGGGAAGAGTTTAGGATTAGGGAGACGATCGAAAGAAGGAAGAGGAAGTGAGGAGGAGACGAGGAGATTTTAGTTGAAGTTGGCGAGCCAAGGTTATGGAATGGCATGCAATTGCACCAACGCTAAAGACGGCATCTTCACTCTCACCTTAATTAGTTTAGCTTCGTGTAAGCTTTATCGCACCAACACCTGTTACACCTCTGTCCCATCTTTATGCAGCCTCGATACCAATTTACTATAAAATATGACTCATTGGATAAGTGTTGCCTATCAGATATCAATTCTATTAAATTGCAAGACCCATGGATAACTATAGTTCATGGGTAATATATACGTGTTGCCTCTTCGTTGAAATAATTAGGGCCATTGACCTAGACAAATTTTTAATGCTAATTAGTTCAACACAATCGAAAATAAGACAAACATAAAATTGTTATGAATAGTTTGTACATTGGATGCTATATTGAATGTTACATTGGATACTATATTGGATGCCCATATTGCGAATAGTTGAAAGATTAAATCTCCTATTTTATGTCAATCATCTTTACTTTTTATGCCTATAAAAGGCCATGTAATTGAAATGGAAATATACACCAAAGTGAAAGAAGAAAACTCTTCTCCATTCTTTCTATCTCTTCTTATTTATATTTTACTGTATTGCTTTTATTTTATAACACGTTATCAGCACGAAACTCTAATTTTATTCTTAACTCCCGTTAAGTTGAGCCATATTTTATTAAGGTATGTATCATTATAATTATTTTTTTATGGCAGTACATATCATGTGCTTAATTCTTACAACCTAAATTTTTCTTTGCAATATTTGATAATTTACATCAATTCATGTTGTTGTTCCCTTTTCCGCCTGTTTCACATTTTTGTTTATCATGTATGCATATGTATGTAGTGTATACATTATCTAGTCACTGCAACTAATAGCACGTTCAAAGTAGAGTATTTATTTTAGTACTTCACTTATTTGTTGTCAATAATAATTTAATATTTAAATTTCTGATTAAATTCATGCACATAACTAATAATTGCATTTCCATTTGTTTAAATGTTCTAACCGTGAGAAATGAATTGACAAGCAATAATTTTATAGTTTAATTACTTTATATTTATTGAAACATAAATAATGTTAGTCACGTTCAATTCTATTAACACATATATATCAATAATATAAAGTGAAATGAAACAGTATGTAATTTCTACTTTATGGCAAGAATAAAATGAAATAGTAGATTGTTAACATGATATAGCTCTATTTTCATTTCTTTTACCTTAATCGTTTTGTTTTCATTAATTGTGTATTATTATAATTATTTCTCTAACTTATTCATCTTTTATGATAGTTTTCACTATGTCAAATTTATCAAAACTTGAATTTGTGGCACTTGACATCACCGGGAGGAACTATTTATCATGGGTTCTTGATGCTGAAATTCACCTTGACGCTAAAGGTCTTGGAAATACTATTATAAAAGGAAATGAAGCATCAAATCAGGATAAAGCGAAGGCCATGATTTTCCTTCGTCATCATCTACATGAAGGGTTAAAAACTGAATATTTAACCATAAAAGATCCACTTGAATTATGGATTAATTTGAAAGATCGATATGACCACCTAAAACTTACGGTATTACCGAAAGCTCGGTATGAGTGGATACATTTAAGGTTGCAAGACTTTAAAACCGTAAGTGAGTATAATTCTGCTATTTTTAAAGTAAGTTCTCTATTAAAATTATGTGGAGACACTATCACAGATGAGGACTTATTGGAAAAAACATTTTCTACCTTTCACGCTTCAAATGTGGTGCTACAACAACAATACCGTGAAAAAGGTTTTAAGAAATATTCTGAGTTAATCACATGCCTACTTGTGGCTGAGCAGAATAATACTCTATTAATGAAAAATCATGAAGCCCGTCCCACTGGGTCTGCTCCATTTCCGGAAGTGAATGCTGTAGCAACACATGATAAGTTTGAAAGAAAATAAAATAATTACCGTGGTCGTGGACATGGTCGTAAACGTGGACGTGGCAGGGGGCGAAACAATTATCGTCATTATGGTGGAAATAAATTGGAGAACAATAAGGGTTCTCAAATTAATCATTCAAAAGGTAAAGCTAGTATGTGTCACCGATGTGGTATGAGAGGTCATTGGGCACGCATTTGTCGTACGCCAGAGCATTTTGTCAAACTTTATCAAGCCTCCCTCAAGAAAAAGGAAAATAATGTGGAGGCACACTTGACCTTTCAAAATAATGATGATGAAGCAGGTCCCTCAAATAAATATGATTCTAAGGCACATCTTGCATATAAAGATGATGATTTTGAAGGCCTAACAAATATTACTCATTTAGAAGTTGGAGACTTCTTTGAGGATATTGACTGAAGAACTAATCATCTTACTGGGGAATGAAGCTATTAAAGTTGTTATTTTTATGTTTGCAACTAGTTTATTTTTCTTGAGTGTATTTTCCTAATGCATCATGTGTTACTAGTTTCTACATTCCTAATGTATTTCTTAATATTTTTTTCCGGCTTGTCTTTCATATTTCTTATGATGTATTATTTGTTTTTTTTTATGAAGAATATGAAAATTCCCCAGTCTTCAGTTGGACTCAAGATTAATAAAGATGATATATGTCTTCTAGACAGTGCTACAACACACACTATTTTAAAAGATAAGAGATACTTCTCTTATTTGGTAATGAAAGAAGCGAATGTTAATACAATATCCGGTAGTACAAGATTAATTGAAGGTTCTGGAAGAGCCAATTTATTACTACCAGGTGGAACAAATTTGGCTATTGATGAAGCACTATATTGTAGTAAATCTCAAAGAAACTTATTAAGTTTCAAAGATATTCGCCAAAATGGCTATCATATTGAGACTACAAATGATGAAAAGATTGAATATCTTTATATTACTACAATAATGTCCGGTAAGAAATATGTGCTTGAAATGTTACCTGCTCTTTCCTCCGGCTTATACTACACAAGTATTAGCAGGATTGAAACACATGTCGTAGTAAACGAGAAGTTTACTAATCAAGATAATTTTATTATTTGGCATGACCGGTTGGGCCATCCTGGTTCTAATATGATGCGTAAAATAATTGAGAATTCACATGGACATGCAATGAAGAATCAGAAGATTCTTCAATTTAAGGAATTCTCTTGTGCTGCATGTTCTCAAGAAAAATTAATTATTAGACCATTAATTATTAAAGTTAGTATGAAATCCCCNATTCAAATATTATATGGTTTTGATAGATGCATCTACAAGATGGTCACATGTGTGTTTACTATCAACTCGCAATATGGCATTTGCGAGATTATTGGCTCAAATAATAAAGCTAAGAGTACAATTTCAAGATTATGCAATTAAGACAATTCGTCTTGATAATGCTGGTGAGTTTACATCCCAAGCCTTTAATGATTATTGTATTTCAACTGGGATAACAATTGAGCATCCGATTGCTCATGTTCATACACAAAATGGTCTAGCAGAATCATTGATCAAACGCCTCCAATTAATTACTAGACCAATGCTTATGAGAATAAAACTTCCCATTTCAGTATGGGGTCATGCTATTTTTCACGCAACAACACTTGTGCGGATAAGGCCCACAAGTTATCATAAAGTCTCCCCATTGCAATTGGCTTTTGGTCAGGAGCCAAATATTTCCCGTCTTAGGATCTTTGGTTGTGCGATATATGTTCCAATTGCTCCACCACAATGCACAAAGATGGGTCCCCAAAGAAGGTTAGGGATATATGTTGGATATGAGTCTCCTTCTATTATAAAATATCTAGAGCCGATGATTGGAGATTTATTTACGGCAAGATTTTCTGATTGCCATTTTGATGAATCAATATATCCAACATTAGAGGGAGAAAATAAGCAGCTAAAAATGAAGATAGATTGGAATGCATTATCAGTGTCTCATTTAGATCATCGAACAAATCAATGTGAACAAGAGGTTCAAAAGATTATTCATTTGCAAAATATTGCAAATCAATTGCCAGATGCATTCACTAACCTACCAAGGATGACTAAGTCACATATTCCAGCTGCTAATGCTCTAATTCGAGTTGATATCCCGGTAGGACAATTAATTAAAGCAAATGAGTCTAAGCCATTCTTGAAACGTGGTAGACCAATCGGTTCTAAAGATAAAAATCCTCGAAGAAGAAAAGGAGCAAGTGATCAAAGTAAAGATAATACAGAGGTAGTGGCTCAAGAAGAGCCCCCAGACATAACAAATGATAAGACCTTGAGGGAGGTCCAGGTACCTGAAAATAATGAAAATGAAGAGATATCAATAAGTTACGTCTCAACCGGGAAAAGATGGAACCGAAATAATATTGTTATCGATAACATTTTTGCTTATAATGTTGCTGTTGAAATAATGCAACAAGATGAGGATCTTGAACCAAAATCTGTCGATGAATGTAGACAGAGAAATGATTGGCCAAAATGGAAATATACTATACAGGCAGAGTTAACTTCACTTGGAAAACGTGAAGTCTTCGGACCCATAGTTCGAACACCTGAAGGCATAAAGCCAGTAGGGTATAAATGGGTTTTTGTGCGAAAACGAAATGATAAAAATGAAATCGTTAGATATAAAGCACGACTTGTGGCACAAGGGTTTTCCCAAAGGCCTGGAATTGATTATATGGAGACATATTCTCCTGTAGTGGATGCTATAACCTTCAGGCATCTCATAAATATGGCAGTGCAAGAAAAACTTGATATGCATCTAATGGATGTTGTTACAGCTTATTTGTATGGATCATTAGACAACGAAATTTTTATGAAAGTACCTGAGGGATTTAAAGTGCCAGAAGCATATAAAAGTTTTCGAGAAACTTGTTCAATAAAGCTTCAGAAATCTTTATACGGATTGAAACAATCAGGTCGTATGTGGTACAATCTGCTGAGTGAATACCTGTTGAAAGAAGGGTACAAGAATGATCCAATTTGTCCTTATGTCTTTATAAAAAGGTCTAGATCTGAATTTGTTATAATCGCCGTATATGTTGATGATTTAAATATCATTGGAACTCCTGGGGATTTTTTTTAAAAAAAGTAGACTGTTTGAAGAAAGAATTTGAAATGAAAGATCTTGGAAAGACAAAATTTTATCTTGGTTTACAAATTGAGTATATGAAAGATGGAATATTTGTCCATCAATCAACATACACTAAAAAGATTTTAAAACGATTCTATATGGATAAAACACATCCATTGAGTACTCTGATGGTTGTGAGATCACTTGATATAAAGAAAGATCCATTCCGACCTCATGAAAATGATGAAGAGCTTCTTGGTGCCGAAGTACCATATCTTAGTGAAATTGGGGCATTCATATATCTTGCCAATAATTCCCGACCAAATATAGTTTTCTCAGTAAGATTATTGGCAAGATTTAATACTTCGCTAACACAAAGAGACTGAAATGGTATTAAACATATATTCAGATACCTCCAAGGGACCATTGATATGGGTTTATTCTATTCAAATGAATCCAAGCCATCATTGATTGGTTATGCAGATGCAGGATATTTGTCTGATCCACACAAAGGTCGATCTCAGACAGGCTATTTATTTACAAGTGGAGGTACAGCCATATCATGGCGTTCGACAAAACAAACTATGGTTGCTACTTCTTCAAATCATGCAGAGATAATAGCCATTCACGAAGCAAGTCGAGAATGCGTTTGGTTAAGATCTATAACTCAACACATTCATCAAACACGTGGTCTTTCTTCAAAAGAGAATATTCCAACAATATTGTATGAAGACAATGCTGCATGCATAGCTCAATTGAAAGGAGGATATATCAAAGGAGATAGAACAAAACACATTTCACCGAAATTCTTTTTCACTCATGATCTTCAGAAGAATGGTGAAATAGATGTACAACAAGTTCGTTCAAGTGATAATTTGGCTGATCTGTTCACTAAGGCATTGCCAACCTCAATATTTGAAAAGCTGATATATAAGATTGGAATACGTCGTCTTCGAGACAATAAGTTATTTTTCATCAGGGGGAGTAACTACACGCTGCACTCTTTTCCTTAACCAAGGTTTTGTCCCACTGGGTTTTCCTGGTAAGGTTTTTAATGAGGCAAAAAGCAATGTATATTATAAATAACTATGTACATCACAATATTTTTTTTGTAAGTTCTTAATTAGGCACATTATCTTACATGGACATCCAAGGGGGAGTGTTATGAATAGTTTGNATGTTGTGAATAATTGAAAGATTAAATTTCCTATTTTATGTCAATCATCTTTACTTTTTATGCCTATAAAAGGCCATGTAATTGCAATGAAAATATACACCAAAGTGAAAGAAGAAAACTCTTCTCCCTTCTTTCTATCTCTTCTTATTTATATTTTACTGCATTACTTTTATTTTATAACAGGCTGGCATATCTACATATTTTTTACCACTAAATTTTGGGATACGCATTTTGCACGTCTCATGTTAACGAGTAAACAATGTTAAAAAAAATAGCAAAACATGATTGTTAGTGGCGGAAGTATATTTTTCAAAAAACAAAATAAAATAATAATTAATCAAAATTAGCACATATTGTAACGACCTGACTAGTCGTTTTGAGAGTTGTAGCCTCATTCCCCCATTTATTGCTTATTTTATGCTTTACGGTTGTTATGTGACTTGCTGAGGTAGTTGGTTCGGGTCCGAAGAGGTTTCAGAATGAGCTGAGACAATTAGTCTCAAGGTTGAAAACTTAAGTTGAAATGGTTGACCAGATGTTGACTTCGGGTCCATAAAGGTTTCAGAATGAGTTGAGACAATTAGTCTCAAGGTTGAAAGCTTAAGTTTAAAAAAAAAATTGAAATGGTTGACTAGATATTGACTTGATGTGTAAACGACTCCAAAATAGAGTTTTGATGGTTCCGTTAGCCCCGTTTAGTAATTTTGGACTTAGGAGTGTGTCCAGATTGTAATTTGGAGGTCCGTACTTGAATTAGGCTTGAAATGACGAAAGTTAGAAATTTAAAAGTTTGACCGAGAATTGACTTTGTGGTTACCAGGCTCAGATTGGGGTTCCGGGAGTTGAAGTAGGTTTGCTGTGTCATTTGTGACTTGTGTGCAAAATTTGGGGTTAATCGGACGTGATTTGATAGGTTTCGGCATCGAAGGTAGAGTTAGAAGTTCAAAAGTTCATTAGGCTTGAATCAATGCGTGATTCGTGGTTTTAGCTCTATTTAATGTGATTTTAAGGCTCGACTAAGTTCGTATGATGTTTTGGGACTTGTTAGTATAATTGATTGAGGTCCTAGGAGCGTCGGGTGGATTTCAGATGGTTAACAGATGGGAATTTGGACTTGGAAGATGGCTGAAGCTACAGGTTCCTAGTGTCTGGTTTCCTTCTTCGCATTCGTGATGGGAGTCCCACGTTCGCCAAGAGTAGCTGGAGGCAAGTGAAGATTTGTTCTTTGCTTCCGCGTATAGGGAACTGTCTTCGCGGAGGTCAGTGAAGAAGGTTCATCGCGAACGCGCGAGGGGGGTTGCGTTTGCGAAGGAGAGGAGTGGGATGGGACTCCACGTGTTTGGTCTACATGATTGCTAAGCTTGGGATCGGTTAAGCATCACATTCACAAGTTGTGCCTCGCGTTCGCGTAGAAGGCTCTTTGCGGCAGAATGGTTTGTGCTACGCAAACATTAGAGGGTCGCATTCGTGAAGGAGGGTCATCTGGGAAGACTTAAATATTTCAAAACGAGGGTTTGAGTTCATTTTCACAATTTGATTTTGGGAGCTCGGTAGGAGCCGATTCTTGGTGAGATTTTCAAGTGGGTGATTGAGGTAAGTGATTCTTGGTTAGTTTTGGTTAAGTTCTATATTTATGTCTTTAATTACATCATTTAATTAGTGACTTGGGGAGGAAGATTGGGAAAAATGGAGGGAAGTTCTTAGGCCGAATTTTGAGGATTTGATCGAGATTTTGGTATCAAATTTAAATAATTTTAGTATGAGTGGACTCGTGGTTGAATGGGTGTTCGGATTGTGACCTTTACCCGATTCTGAGACGTGGGCCCGAGGGCCAACATTTGAGTTGACTTTTTCGCTTTTGATTAAGAGCTTAGTATTTTCTTATGGAATTGATTCCTTTAGCCCGTGTTGATTGTATCAAATTGTTTATAGCTAGATTTGAGGCATTTGGCCGTTTCGCAAGGCAAAGGCTTGTTCGAGTAGGGATTTACACTGTTTGAGATAAGTAACACTTCTAAACTTGGTTCAAAGGGTATGAAATCCCGAATTACGTGTTATGCTATTAATGTTGAGGTGACGCACATACTAGGTGACGGGCATGTATGCGTGCACCATATAAATTGTGAATTAGTTGATTTCACTAAATTGTGTAGCTACCTTAACTGAACATTTTTACCATACTCCATGTGTTAGAGCACTTGAGCTGTAATTTATGATAGAAATCATGTTTACACTATTCCCACAGTGGTCGTTCCTTTCTATTGAATTAATTGTTTAATTGCAGTCATGTACTCGGTTGTATTCATATCATATCTCAGTCTCTGTTATTGTACATTGTCACATCTCATATCATTGATTAGGGTTACTTAGTATGAGCGTTGTGAGCCTGAGAGAGTGGAGATATTAATGAATAAGTGAGATTGACGGTCAGATTGTGAGTGATAATTAAGGGATAGGGTTGCACGTCGCAACATGCTTTTATTTATTTATGCATGGATCTAGTTTATTATAGCTCTTGGGTTGAAGGAGCCCTTCCGGATTCTGCACCCTCGCAATGGAACCAGTACATATTATATTGGGATGGAGTTCCCTAGGCATGAAGTTTTCCTATATATTCAAATTTGGGATGGAGTTCCCTAGGCATGCAGTTGCCCTATACATTTATATTTTTGGGATGTAGTTCCCTGGGTTGTAGCTACCCCGTACAATACTGAGTCATTGAATATTCTGAGAGTGTGAGTACGCAAGGCTTCCATTGTAGTGTATCACATACAACATGCACAATTGCATGTAGATGTAGAAATGTCATATCCCTCATATCATCAGAGCTGATCTATTTTACTTGCATTGAGTTTTTATCTGGTGAAATTGAAAATATGCTTACATTTTTGTACTATTATTTCTATATTGAACTGTACCTGCTGAGATCATCACTACTTTCAGTCCAGAGGTTGGAATTGTTACTCATTAAGTTGGATGTACTCACGCTATACTCAGTACCTCGTGTGCAGATCCAGGTGCTTCTGGTCACAGCGGTTGCTGATTTGCGGAGACCAAACCATGGGAGATCATCGAGGTAGTTGATTCGCATTTGCAGACCTTGACTCTCCTTCCTTATTTTGTAGTTTATTTTTCAACTTTTACTTTCCAGACTATGCTTCCATGTAGATGCTCATGTACTTGGTGACACCCTGATTTTGAGAAGAGTTTATGTATTGAGTTATGATTTTCCCTATCCCGTTTTAAGAGATTTCTCCTTTATTTAAATTGTTCTTGGTATTTTTCAAAGATTCAAAGTGTTGAAAAGTTGGGAAATGCCGGCTTGCCTAGTACTATGATAGGCGCCATCACGGCGGGTTGATTTTGGATCGTGACACATATACAATAATTTCTATATATATCTAATCTATCTATTTTTCATATCTATATCTAGTGGTGACAAAATGATTAAAAGAAAATAGTTAATTACCCATATTATCTAATAACTTTTATATTTGTAAAACCTCAAATTGGGGATTACTCAAGTTTGAGAGACTAAGAATTATTCAAAAAGTGATCATATTCAAAAATTCATGGATCATAATAAAATTAAAAAGAAAAATAAAGAAAGATATTTTTAGAAAATTTATGTTTGATTCTCTAAGTGTACAATAATATGTTACCCTTTACTCAAACACCCCTTTCATAAAATTTATGTTATAAAATGAAAATTCACATTCTAATAAATACTATATTTAGATATAATTTATTTTAATATCCACATTTATTATACTTCTTTAACGTAATAAATTCTAAAAATACTTTTGAAAAACACTTAACAATTATATAATAATAATAATAATAATAATAATAATAATAATAATAATAATAATAATAATAATAATTAATAGTTATTGAAATGAAGTACACGCTCAAAGCGCACACCTTGAGACTAGTTTAATGAAAAGTGTACATTGCATGAAATTTGCAGTTCTTTTATCAAATTCAAATATGCTATATAAAGTACAACAATGTAGGCATGTAACAAAGTACAACAAGTAAGCTAAAAATAATAAAGGCAAGTAAAGATATGAATCAATGAAGATATACAATGTATGAACATATGGCAAGCGAGCATGTATTGATTGAAGAATGAATGAACCAAAATATGTAGCAACTAATTGATAGATAACAAGTAAGGCATGAATAACAAGTAAGGACATGTATTATATAAAGCATGTAACAAAATATAACGTAGGATAAATAAAGATATAAAGGTAAATAGCCCAATCGGCATGCTTGAACCCATGGCAACGCATATGCACTCGTCACCTTGCATATACCCATTCCCACACATAGTTCATATAGACAATAAACCAAACAAGTCCTAATTCTCTTACGTCAAAGTTAGACACGACACTTACCTCTTCCGACAACCAAATCAATGATCAACTATAATGACCCAACGTTTTTTTTATGTATTTGAGCTTTGTTTCCCCTTTTAAAGCTTCCCATATGTGTATTTGTGATTTATAAATTGCAATGATGATCAGTTTTATTTTAGAAAGGTTTTGGAATGATTTGGATCCTTTGGTTCTTAATTTACAATATAAGTTGAAAATATCGATCAAGGTTTGACTTTTATAATAACGACCCTGAAATGATATTTTGATGGTTTCAATAGGTTCGTATAGTGATTTTGAATTTAGGCATATTCCCCAATTTGTATTCGGAGGTCCCTAAGTTGATTTGGCTTGTTTTGTCTAAAGTTGGCAATTTAAAGATTTAAATTTTTTCTAATTTGACCAAAGGTTGAATTTATGGATATCGGGTTCGGATATTGGTTTCGGAATTTGAAAAAGTTATATTTTTTTATTTGAAATTTATCTGAGAAATTTGGTGTCATTCCGAGTTGATTTGATATATATGAATTAGACGTTTGATTGTGTTTCTAGCGATTCTTGAGTTCATTGTGAAATTTCATGTGTTTTAATATTCGATTTGTGGTTCCGCATGTTATTTTGGTACTTTGATTGAGGGAGAGAGTTCGTATAATATTTTTGGACTTGTGTGAATGTTTGGTATGGATCCCCAAGGGCTTGGGTGAGTTTCAGGCATGTTTCAGACTGGATTGAACTTGTTCCAAGTTGCTGGTGTGCTGGTGATGCAGCTGTCGCAATTGCAATAACCAACATCACAATTGCGAAGAGGAAAGGGGAGACTCATATATTACAAATGCAACATCCTTATCTCATTTACACAATCAACGTTGGTCTTGGTCTGGTCGTATTTACGAAGAAGCTGCCATCGCAATTGAAGATCCCTATATCGCAAAAGCGATATCCGTGAGGGCTGACAGGGTTCGCTTTTGCGGTCCCTGTATCACCATTGTCTAGGAGTTGTAATTGTGAAACCATGGCCGCATTTGCTGCTTATACACCTGAACAATAGGGTGAGAATTTGGGACTAGATTCATTTATCATATTTTTAGGACCCTAGACTCGGTAGGAGGTGATTTTTAGGAGGGATTTTCAGATACAACTATTGGGTAAGTAATTTTGATCCAATTTCAATTATATTACATGATTGTTTATGAGATTTAACATCTAAATCATGAGAATTTGACGAGAAATTTTAGGGGATATTGTCTATATTTTGAGAGAAAAAATTTGAGATTTGAGAGTCGAATTGGACTCATATTTTAAAATAAAACACATATATGGACTCGTAAGGTTATGGGTAGACGAGAGATGCACTTGGACTCGAAATTTGACTCAGCGGTCCTAGGGTTGACTTTTGCTGACTTTTGAGGAATTGTGTAAAGATCTTAACTTTGATTTGAATTGATTTCTCTTGCCGTGTTTGATCATAATAAATCATTTTTCATTAGATTTGAATCATGCGGAGGCGAATTTTAACGAAAAATTCATTTTTGAGTGTTTATTTAGCCTAATTGAGGTAAGTATCTTTCCTAACTTTGTGTGGAGGAAACCACCCTGCAGTATTTGGTTTAATATCCGAATTATGTGGAAGGCATGTACATGAGGTGATGAGTGTGTACACAAGCTTATATATGAAAATTGTCCGGTTTAGATTCTTAGGTTTTTGTGACAACTCGGCCCGTTGCCACGTGAGTTACCGCCCCGTTTTTCCCATATTATGTTGTTCAATTCTTCAATATCAGTATTTGAATGAATCAGATAGAATTGAGTTGGTTTTGGCTGGAAATGAGGCACTTAGCCTCTTAGAAGAAAGCTTGTTTTAGAAAAGTCAACTGGAAGTTGAATATGTGGTTAGAGGGCTCGGATGTGAATTCCGGTGGTTCGGTTAGCTTCGGGAGATGATTTATGACTTAGGAGAGCGATCAGAATTGATATTGGAGGCTTGGTGTAGAATTAGGCTTGAATTGGCGAAGTTTGAATTTTGGCGAATTCCGGTTGATAGGTGAGATTTTTATCCGAGGGTCGGAATGGAATTCTGAGAGTTGCAGTAGCTTCGTTAGGTGATTTTTGATATGTCTACAAATTTTCAGGTCATTCGGACATCGTTTGGTCGGGTTTTTGATTGAATGCGCATTTCGGAAGTTTTGATAAAAACTAGGCTTGAATCCGATGTGTTTTAATGGTTTTAGCATTGTTTGACGTGTTTTGAGGATTGGAAAAAGTTTGAATAAGGTTGTTGGATGTGTTGGTGCTTTTGGTTGAGGTCCCGGGGGCCTCGGTGTGATTTCGGGTGGTTAAACGGAAATTTTTGAAACATGTTGCAGGTCTGGTTTTTATGGCTTCTGGTATTTCCGCATCTGCGGAAAAGGAGCCACAAAAGCGGTTCTGCAGATGCGGTGAGGAAAATTGCAGAAGCGATCAGGAGTGGCCCAAGGATTTTAAGCGGACTGGTAAGCGCCTTTGCGGGGCCGCATAAGCGAATTGTAGACCGCAGAAGCGGTCGAGGGGAAACCGCATAAGCGGATGTTTGGATCGCATAAGCGGTCCCCGATGGTTTTAAGTTAGACCGCATAAGCAGTCCATATGTTGCATAAGCGGGATCGTAGGTGCGGTCAGTTGACCGCAGAAACGAAAAATCGCTGTGGCAGAAGGGTTTATATCATTAATTCATCCGCGAGCCTATGTCATTTTCCTCCATTGTGGAGCGATTTTTGAGAGCTTGGAGGCGATTTTGAAGAGGGATTCAAGGGTTAATGATTGGAGGTAAGCTACTTGGCCTAATTATTCAATTTTATGGCAGAATTATCATGGAAGTTGGTTGAAATTCATTAAAAAGGGGTAAAGCTAGGGCTTGAGTTTTAATATTTCAAATTGGAATTTGATAGGTCATTTGAGCTCGAATTTGGGAGTTCTTGGTATATACGGACTCATGGCGAGACGAGGAATCCGTTAATGTGGGTTTTGTAATTTTTCGAGAAGTGGGCCCGGGGCTCGGGTTTTGCTAGTTTCGAGATTTTTGATATTTTTTCGATTGTTTTCGATTGGGTATTGTTCCCTTAGCATATTGTAATGCATTCGCTCTGATTTTGGTTAGATTCGACGCGCGTGGAGGCCGAATTGAGGGGCAAAGATGTCGCGAGCTAGAGATTTTACCGGTTCGAGGTGAGTAATACTTGTAAATGATATCCTGAGAGTTTGAAACCCGGATTTGCACATCATAGTGCTGTATTGTGGTGACTTGCATGCCAGGTATGAGCGTGTGGTAGAGCACCATTGGGAATTGTGACTTGGTCCGTTCCGGTTGTTGATTTTACTGCATGATTGACTGAAACCTACTTGATGCTATCATGATTTAGGCTGATTGCCATGTTTTGGGCTTCGTGCCGATTATTTGGATCCCTTAGGGATTATTATCACTGTTTCCATGATGCTTAGAATGTTTTCAAGATATCAGTCCTGAGTTAAACACTGTTTCGACATGATTAGTAAATTTCTAAAGTTTTAAACACTTAATCTATAATTCCTAATAATTGGAACTGGAAATGATAACTTGACTGTGCCGGTGTGGCTTATCTGCATATATCTAGACTGAGTGTGGATCGGGCTGCACGCCGCAGTGAATGCTACGATGATAGTGCGCTTGGGCTGTAGGAGTCCCTCCGGAGTCTGAACCCCCACAGTGAGCGCGGGTACCCAAATGGATCGGGCTGTACGCCGCAGCGGTCATATGCATTGCATTGCATTCATGCATTGATTCCTGTTTGTACTACGTGGCATGACATTTAGCACTCTCATATCATTGACATCCATGCTATTTCTTGCACTGTGTACCAGATACCTTGGTGTTATTTGTAAATAGAGTGTTGTGCCCGAGGGGCTGACTTGTGTGCGG
>MU765417.1:0-22686 GCA_026770625.1 Nicotiana glauca | reverse complement strand
GGGGGGGGGGGGGGGGGGGGGTTAAAGCTATTTTAGCTTAAAAGAGAGTGAAAGAAAAATGGAGGAAAAATAAAATATTTGAGTTTCCCTCCTTGACAAAAGGACATTATTCTATATTGGAGGAGGAAAAGACTTTTGATGGGTATATATACAATCGCTCTTCTTTTAGCTTTTAAAGAGTTAAGAAGAAGGCAAGCCTCGCATCGTCGCTCGCTCGCTCGCTCGCTCGGCTCGGCTCGGCTTCGGATTCAGATACAGATTCAAATTCGAATTCAGATTTGGATTTGGATTTGAATCTGGTCAAATGATTGATCGATTGATTAATTTTCTGGACCAAATTTATTTGTTAATAGTAAATATTAACGTATTATTATTAAATATCCATTTTTGTAATGGAAAATTAAGATTAAATCTAAATTATTCTTTTTTTGTACCGAAAAATAAATTTTCCTCTACCTGTCCATTTTTTGTAACGAAAAATAAAGTTTCCTCTGCCCGTTTTAATTTGCGTAAATGGCCATTTATGTTATGGCTGTTTTACATAACTGACCTCACCTCTTCGTTTGAACTCAACAGGTTGAGGCTATAAATAACAGTCCATTCTCTCAGATTTTCCATACAAAATTTTGAATTCTCCTCCTTTCTTTTGCATTGTTTTAACTACAAATAAAGCAATAATAAGTGTGATTTGCTACCGATCATTGTGTTATCTGAAACACTGGAGTTTGAAGTATCGCTACTCCAGTGTATAATTCGTTCTATCCTGGGAGAAAATAATTCACAACCTCTAGTACTAGTAGGGAATTAAGTTCCTTAAGGAAACACTGCGAATTCAGTGGGCTCAGATTAAATTATATTTCTTTTACATTTTTGTTTATACGTTATTTTATCTTCTCCATAATTATTTTACAAATACAGTTTACTAACAGTATTTAAGGTGAATGTCTGTATTTTATAGAGATTCCAGATTTTTTTACTTTGTGGCTAAGTCGCTTTTTTCTTATAAATAGAGGGGTTTGATTCCATGTAAGTCATCCCAAATCAATAAAAAAAAATCTCTCTTTCTAATAATATTCTTCTTTATTGTTTCATTACATGTTATCAGCACGAAACTCCACCATCTCAAGAAACTCTTTGAGAAGAGTAAGCAAATATGGATATCTCTCAAAGCAAAATTAGATCAAATTTCAATTGTAAAAGTATTTGTTTAGTTTATTCATGTACAACACATACTATATTCAAGGAGAAGAAATATTTCTCTCATTTAAGTATGTGTAAGCAAATGTACTATAATTTTTGGTAGTAGTAATCTAATTGAAGGATGTGGAAGAGCTACTATAACTCTGCCTAGGAAACAATAATTATCATAGATAATGCAATGTTCTCCTCCTAGTCCAAGAGGAACTTGTTGAGTTTTAAGGATTTTCGCCGAAATAGATATCATATTGAGACAATAGATAAGAATAATATTAAATACTTCATCGTTAACTAAAATGTCTCTAGCTAGAAGAAGGTTATTGAGAAGTTACCATCTTTATCTTGTGGCCAATATTGGATAAGAATTAGTGCAATTGAGGCATATTCTTTCGTAAACCAAAAACATATGATAAGACGGATTGTAGAAAACGCATCCATTAAAGAATTTAAAAATTATTTTAAATAAAATTTTTTTCTTGCACTTCTTGTTATCAAGGCAAGTTAATTGTTAGACCATCACCAACAAAGGTTGGGATTGAGTCTCATGCGATTTTGAAACGTATACAAGGGGATATTTGTGGACTTATTCACCGACCTAGTGGGCCGTTTAGATACTTTATGGTCTTAATAGATGCATCTTCTAAATGGTCTCATGTGTGCCTATTGTCATCTTGCAACCTGGCGTTTGCAAAATTAACGGCACAAATAATCTGATTATAGGTACAATTTTTCAATAATCCAATTAAGTCTATTAGACTCTATAATGCTGTTGAGTTTTCATCCCAAGCATTTAATAATTATTGCTTATCAACTATGATAGAAGTGGAACATCCTCTGGCTCATGTTCACACTCAAAATGGCCTTACAGAGTTTTTGATTAAATGTCTACAATTGTTAGCAAGACCGTTACTCATGAAAACGAGGTTATCCGCTTCTGTTTAGGGTCATGTCATTTTGCATGCAGCAATGCTAGTTCGTCTCAGACCGACAAATTATCATAAATATTCCCCGTTGCAATTAGTTTTGGGTCATGAACCTAATATTATTTTTGGGTCATAAACCTAATATATCCCATTTAAATTTTTTTAGACGCGCAGTATGTGCATGTAGTACCGCCATATAGCACCAAAATGGGTCCCCAAAGAAGGTTAGAAAAATATATTGGGTTTGAATCACCCTCCATTATTCGCTACCTCGAAATATTAATGGGAGATTTGTTCACTGCTCGATTTATAGGTTGTCGATTCAATGAGACATTTTTTTCAAAATTAAGGGTAGAGATTGGTGAATTCAATGGGAAAATTTTATGGAAAAATTCATCATTGGCTCATCTCTATCCACGTGCCTCTATTTGTGAAAAAGAGGTGCAGAAAATTATTCATTTGTAGAAAATAACAAATCAAATGGCAGACGCATTTACGGAACTGATAATGATAACAAAATCACATATCCCTATAGAGAATGTTTCAATCCGTATTGACGCCCTTGTTGGACAATCTTTTAGTACCATATCTAATGAGTCAAAAGCATGTCTAAAGCGTGACAGACCATTGGGTTTATAAGGATTGAAATCCTAGAAAAGAAAAAATAAATGATCAAGATGACACTACGAAAGAGTCTCATGAAGAAATTCGCGATTTAACCAATCCTGAGATTCATGAGGAAATCAGTGAGCCTGAGACTTAAAAAAAGGAATTATCAATAAACCCAACCGATGTTGAGACAAATTTGAATCGATTGGATATTTTGGTGGATTATGTCTTTGTATTTAATATTGCATCTAGCATTATGTAAGATATTGAGGATCTTGAACCTCAATCTATTGGAGACTGTCGACAAAGACGTGATTGGCCAAAATGGCAAGAAGCAATCCAATTAGAGTTGGATTCACTTGTGAAACTTGAAATTTTTGGGCTTGTAGTTCAAACACCTAATTGTGTTAAGCCTATTGGCTATAAATGGGTATTTGTGTGTAAGAGAAATGAGAAAAATGAGGTACAAAGATATATGGTACGGCTTGTTGCACAAGGATTTTCACAAAGGCATGGTATTGATTATGAAGAGATCTATTCACTTTCTATGAATGCAATAACATTTCGTTATGTCATTAGTTTTGTTGTCCATAAAAAGCTTGATATGCATTTTAATGGATGTGGTTACAGCCTACCTTTATGACTCACTTGCTAATGAGATATACATGAAAATTTCCGATGCACATAATTCAAAGTCTCGAAAAATATTTTCAATCCAATTACAAAGATCTTTGTACGGTCTAAAATAATCAGGAAGAATATGGTATAAACGCCTTAATGAGTATTTGTTAAAGGAAGGTTATATAAATAATGTCATTTGTTCATATGTGTTTATAAAGAAACAACACCGGAATTTATTGTATTTGCCATATATGTTGATGACATAAACCTTAGTGGAACTCATATAGAACTCCAATATGCAATTGGTTATTTAAAGAATGAATTTAAGATGAAAGATCCCGGAAAGACAAAATTATGTCTTGATTTGAAAATTGAACATTTGGCAAATGAGATTTTTATTCATCAATCTGCCTACATAAAAAAGTTATTGAAACGATTTTACATGGATGAAGCACATCCATTAAGTGTTCCGATGGTTGTTAGATCACTTGATGTTAATAAGGATCCGTTCCGACCTCAAGAAAAGAATGAAGAGCGTCTTCGTCTTGAAGAACCATTTCTTAGTGTAATTGGTGCACTAATGTATCTTGCTAATACTACAAGGCCTGGCATAATTTTTTCCAGTTAATGTCTCAGCAAAATAAAGCCCTGTTCCTACAAGGAGAAATTGGAATGGAATCAAATACATATTGTATTATCTAAAAGGAACTACCCATATGGGCTTATTTTATGGCAACGATTGCAGTCCCGATCTTATTGGTTATGCCGATGCTAAGTATTTATTCGACCCACACAAGGCTCAATCTCAAATAGGCTATGTGTTTACATGTGGAGGCACTGCCATATCTTGGCGATCGACTAAGCAATTAATCTTGGCTACTTCATCTAATCATGCTGAGATAATTGCTATTCATGAAGCAAATCGAGAATGTGTGTGGTTGAGGTCTATAATACATCTTATTCGAGAAAAATATGGTTTAAAGTGTGATAAACTACCCATGATTTTTTATGAAAACAATGCAACATGCATAGCCCAATGGAATGGAGGATTCATAAAAGGAGATAGGACAAAGCGCATTTCACCAAAGTTATTTTCCACACGTGATCTTCAAAAGAATGGTGATATCAATGTGCAACAGATTCGTTCAAGTGATAATATGACTCATTTGTTCATCAAATCTCTACCGACTTCAACCTTCAGGAAGCTAGTGTACAAGATTGGAATACGAAGGCTCAAGGATGTAAATTGATGCTCTCATTAGGGGAGTTAATACGCGTTGTACTCTTTTTTCCTTACAAGTTTGTGTCCCACTGGGTTTTCCTTGCAAGGTTTTTAACGATGCAACCAAAATGCGTATTTCTAAACATGTGTACTCTTTTTCCTTGTCTAGATTTTTTTTAACTGGGTTTTATTTTAGTTAAGATTTTAACGGGTCACATTATGTTGAATAGATATTAAAGGGGGAGTGTTGTAAATGTAATTGTATTTAAGGTAAATGTCTATATTTAGAGATTTTAGGGTTTGTTACTTTGTGGCTAAGTTATTTTTTTCCTAGAATGACTATTTAAGGTGAAAAGTAGAGATACTAAGGTTCTATTCCATTGTAATTTATCCAATATCAATAAGAATTCGTTATCTCTATTTTATTTTATTTTTGCAATGCTTTTTTCTTCTTTTATTGTTTTATAACATTATTTGGATATTCGTGATTTTTATAACTATTTATCAACTTTCTATAATTGATTTCTTGTCATGTTTCACTAATTGTTATATTTTAAATTGATTTTCTATTAAAAGATAGTTAAAACATAACTGTGACGAGAACTTATTAAATAAATATAACGTGATTAAAGTAGTTGAAACAACATAAAATTAGAAACATTCAATAATCACGCCACATCAAGCAACATTTGGCATCCAAGCGTTAATAAGTGCAATTTATTGCCAGTTCAAAATAAAAAATAAAAAATTGCAATTTATTGAAGGTACGTGTCGGGCACAAGTCATAAGCGGAGCTCCAGATCCATTTCATTCAATTGAGTCGGGTACAAGAAAGAAAGCTTCCAACACAACTTGTCATCTTCAGTTCGTCCACGAATCCCATATAATTTTCTTCCACGACCGTCGAAGAGTTTGACAATCTCATATTCTTCTGTAGATGAAAAAGTTGTAGGCTATGGCATCGTCGTCCAGTTCTCTGATTCGTCGATTAGTTCCGTTTTTCACCACTCGGATTCGTCAAAATTACCGCCTTTTGAATTCTTCTGCTTCTTTTGCTCTATCCCAACCCAAATCCCAAGCCCAAGTCGAAGCTCCCGATTCCGTCTTAATGACCGAGAGCTGCGTTCGTGTAAGTTTAATATCTCTCTCTAGTCCGTTATGATTGATTTCATTTGGGATAGAATTTTTGTCGCTATATCTTTCCGTATGTGCATTTGTAATAGAGTTTTTCCAAGGATTTTATGCTGTCTATTTTTGAAGCATCATGAGACTTAAACCCTTTTTGTTTAATCAGCTAAAATTTTGTTTAGTTGCTTTATGAAAGATTGTTAATTTCCAAGTGAGTAGCTCCAAACTCCATTTGTGAAAGGGATTTTCTTGAAATGGGGATTTTTTTTGGTTCTGGAAATCGTGATACATACTACTATGTGAGAGCATAATCAGTTAGACGACAAGATTCAAGCTTTTATACTGTTTTATAAGGTTTGATGTAGAGATTAGGTGTCTGAATTGCTTGTAAAATTAAGTTGAGACAATTCACTGACTTGGTCCTTTTACATGTCTGAGCAGAGGATGAAAGAGTTGCAAGCCGTCGAACATAAAGAGAAGATGCTTCGTTTGAGTGTTGAAGCTGGTGGTTGTTCGGGGTTTCAGTATGAATTCTCTCTAGATGATAAGACCAATTCTGACGACAGGTTTGCTGACGTTTTGTACTTTTTGTCAGCCTATTCAATTTTCGAGTATTATATTATCCTTGCATTAGTTTTAGAGGGCCCTATTTGTCTTTCTTTAATTGTCTTAAGACTAATTATCGAGTATAATTGATTGATTGCTGAATCATGTTCTAGGTGGTCATAAGAAATCTGACAGATTTTGCAGTATGAATTCGGCATCCTACTCCCCGCCTTCCCACCCTGCAAAGCCACTTAAAATGCACTTTAGTATCATATGTTACTAGTATTAAGATTTGTTAGTATGTTGTTTATGTTGCCATCTTATTCATTTCTTATTCTTCATAGAATATTTGAGCGCGACGGAGTTAAATTGGTCGTGGATAATGTATCATATGATTTCGTCAAAGGTGCAACTGTTGATTATGTTGAGGAGCTGATTCGCTCTGCTTTTCAGGTCTGTAAATGTACCTTCATTATTGGTATTTTCTTGCATGTCACATACACATGCATATTGGTGTTCTAGATCAATAGCATGACAGATGTTGCTATCCTCTTTTTCAATTATTGTTTGTCAATGAAGCAAGCACTAGGACAGGTCATTAGCTTAAGCTCAAAAACACTTGCCATTCTCAGATATGATTGTACCACTGACCAATTTGTTAGCATGGTTTAGAAAATAGAAGTTTTACCTTCAAGTAGTTTGTCTAGAAATTAAAGGTGTCTAACTCATGTAGACCAGAATTTTTTATTTTGAAAATGCATGAATTTTTGTTTCAACATTCAACTGCTTTTGGAGTATGGAAATGATCACTTTAGGCTTGAAGCAGTTTTTTGTGTCTTCTATCTTGTCATGTATGGAACAAGGAAGTTAGTTGATACTTCAAAAAGTTATCTTGCACCACATACTGTATTGAAATATGGTTGCTTCCATGTTCTCTCTAGTGCCCATCAACTGAAACTGTATCAGAAACAGAAAAGAATAACACATTATGTTGTAAAATAATACTGTATTTGAAAGGCGCAACTATGATAAGTAGATGGATGCTAGAAATAATGGATTTGTGCTAAAATTATTTATGAACAAACAAAAATCTATATTTTTGCAAAACTCAGGTAAAATGACTCGGACCATATGTTTTACTATTGTGTCAGACCCCCTTGATTGAACTTTTTGTATACCTTCTAAAGGGGTATATGGTGTTAGTGCTAGGATGTTATTTTGGAGGAAAACAATTGAAAAACTTCTTAGATTTGACAAAATTGCAAGCCTGCAAGTTTTCTGGTGTTATCAGAGCTATCGGGAAATAAAAATCACATGGTCTTAGAGGATTTCATATGAGGGTGTGGTAGTGTGTTACACAAATTTATACCGTTATCCTAATGTTCACATTGTTCCAAGAATTTTCATCCGTTAAAGTTTGATATATCTTTTATCTGGCACTAGGACCATTTCATTTTCTGTTTGTTACTATTGGGTTTTCATTTTACCGCTTTCGTGCATGTCTTATTTTCTGCAGGTGTCTACCAATCCTAGTGCAGTGGGTGGGTGCAGTTGTAAAAGTTCATTTATGGTGAAGCAGTAAAATGACAGTTCAATAACATTCAGCCAAATAATCGGCATTCCAATGAGCAGGACATGGTTTTCTGCAGCCATATAACACTTTTATATTGATCCTTCTTGTGTCTAATATCTATTCATCATATACTCCTACCTTTTGTGGTAGCAAGACCTGCATTATGAGGAATTTTTCCGAATTTGTGCTCAAGAGATCATAGGTTCTTTATTGTACATGTCAATTCTTTTGTCTTGTTGGAGCTAGTTGGAGGGCAGAATGTAATTCTTAAACTGTGCAGACAGACAGGCTGTTGTATTTTAGGCAATAATTCCAGTTGAAGAGATGCTATTCAGTTTTGGCTGTAGACATTTGACAAGGAATCTTGAAGTGAAGACACTTCAATCAGAATACATCTTACTAGCGGCATTCCCTATAGCTACCTATTGTTATGAAGGTCCTGAGAGCATGTGGTAGAAGCATATTAGATAGTGTCACCATCCACTATGGTAGAAAAGTTTGATCAAACAAAGCTTTACTTACTTTTTTTTTTCTTTTCTGTATGATGCTTGAAATCTATGTTCATGTTGAAACTTTGAAAGTCGGAAAAAGAAGAATATTCCCTGAACTGAAATTACTGAATTTGCACGTATACTTCATTTGTGGATCAGCTGGCCACTTTCACTTCTTAACTAGGAGATTTACAGGAGCACTAAATATTGCTTGGAACAGGGTGATTTTCATGGAACTCACTCTTGCTGATGAAGCAATGCTCTAGTGATGGTCAAAAAGTGGTACCAAATATTGGGGTTATTGCCAATATGAAGGAGCTACTTACACCAAAGCTATTAATTGTTGACAAGACGACTTCAAAAATGTTACAGTACTATATTTCATACCATTATTATCTCTCGATACTGTCATTCAGGTTGTTCTACTTTACGCTTCAATTATCATCCATGCTCACTCACCCAACGACGTCGACAACTGAGAAATATAGTTTGAGATTGTATTAAGCATTGTTTAGATAGGATCAAGTAGCAGTATATCAAATCTGATAATAAAGGACAATTGACTTAGAATAAACTCGCAATTCTTCCTCAAATTACTTTTTAGTTCAACGTTTATAATGCAAAAGTACTTTAGTACAGTTAGAGCCCATTTGGCTTATCTAATTAAATTACTTTTTAGTTCTAACGTTTATAAGGGAGAAATTTAAAATAGCTAGATTTACTACTGATAGTTGAAAAATAGCCAAGTTTCAAAAGTCATCGAAATTTAGCCAGTTTTTATGTAAAGATAAATCTGAGCAAAAACACTGTTCAAAATCCGGAAAATACGCCCGCAAATTTTACGGGAGCTCCAGCATAAGTATGCTTGAACTCTCGCATATTTTACGGGAGTTCCAGGATAACTATGTTGGAACTCCCGCAAATTTTACGGGAGTTCAAGCATAATTATGCTGAAACTCCCGCATATTTTACGGGAGTTCCAGCAAGTATAAATGTCCAGTACAATATACTGGAGTTTGAAGCACTGGTGCTCTAGTCTCCCGTATATTATACAGGAGTTAGCAAAGTATATCGGTCCAACATAATATGCCGGAGTTCGTACACAAATGCACCAGAACTCCCGTACATTATACGGGACCGGTCCCTGTTGCAGCAAAATAGTGGCTATTTTTCAATGACTTGGTAAACGCTGGCTATTTGTGATTGACCAGTGTGAAAACTGGCTATACCATGATATTTTGTCCGTTTATAATGCAAAAGTACTTTAGTACAGTTAGAGCCCATTTGGCTTATCTAATCTATCTAATTAGATGAAGAGTGAACCAATAGTGGTATTTTTTGATAACTGGGAAATTAAAAATGCCCGGGGATAGAAATGGGGGAATATCTACAATACCTAGATTTAATCAGATATAATCAGGGGCGGATTTAGGAGACGCAAGGGTGTTCACCCGAACACCCTTTGGCGAAAAATTATACTATATATATAAGGCAAAATTTATTTTTTACCTCTATATATTAAGTTTTGAACACCTTTAACGCAATCCAAAAGTGTAGTTGAGTGGTTAAGGGGGTTTAAAATCTACATAGGGCCATGAGTTTAATTCCCACTAGCTACAATTTTTTTTTGAACAAGCACTTTTAAGTGCTGAAGCTGATTTAAAAAATAAGAGCCTGTTTGGCTTAGCTGATTTAGAGTAGCTGATAAACATTAGGTGCAGTTACATGTTTGGATAAAAGTATTGAAATTAATAATATGCAGCTGAAGAACTGGGTATACCAAGAGTTTTGTTTTAAAAAGAAGTATTTTAGGGATGAAATAGTAAATATTTTGGTTAAACTTAAAGTGCTTATAAGCTGAAATTTCATAAGTTGGAGGGGACCAACTTATGGCTTTTGGCTTATTTTTGGCTTATAAGTACTTAACTTATAAGCACTTTTAATTTTACCAAACGCGTAGATAAGCCAAAAAGTGCTTATAAGCCAGTTTGACCAACTTATAAGCTTAGCCAAACACCCTTTAAATAGTTACGTGTTTGGATAAAAGTGATGAAATTAATAATAAGTGAAGAACTGGGTATACAAAGAGTTTTGTTTTAAAAAAAAGTATTTTAAGGATAAAATAGTAAATATTTGGTCAAACTTAAAGTGCTTATAAGCTGAAATTTGATAAGTTGGGGAGACCAACTTATGACTTTTGACTTATAAGCAATAAACTTATAAACACTTTTAATTTTAACAAATGTATATATAAGCCAAAAAGTATTTATAAGCCAGTTTGACCGGCTTATAAGCTTAGCCAAACATCCTCGAGGGCCAAATATATCAAACTTTTTTTAAGCGAATACGATGGCGTATTAGTTTTGCCTTCTGAAATCTGAATAGCCTTAAACCCTCGCCTAAACCTCTGGTTCGTCAAATCCATTACAGAAAGAGAAAAAAATGTCATTTTTACTATTGAAAACATTAGGAAAAAGATCAAAGCATTTCTCTCGTATCCCTACACGCATATTTTCTTGCCCTTTTTCTTCTAATAATTCCACCTCCAATAATAGCTTCTCAATTCTTAATTCTTGGTACAATTCATTTAACAGAAGAAATAAAGGGTTCTCTTCAATTTTGAATGGAAATCCAAAACACCCATTTGATTCTACATGCGGCGTTCGGTTTTTGAGCTCTGAGACTGCTGTTGAGCCCACTACTACTGATGGGCTAACTGTTGAGGGAATTATAGCTAAGAATTGGAATATAATTGATGAGAGTGAGAATGATTGGAAGAGCCATGCTTCTTCCATTGCTCAGTCCATTCATCTTATCAAGAAACGCCTCAAGGTTTCCTCATCTATCTCTAGTTGCATTTTGATATAGCTGTTTTTTTTTTTTTTCTGTTTTGGGCTTTACTTAATTTAGATGGATCATTCTACTAAAAAGATGTGATCTTTATGCTTATATTAAAATATTTTATAATAAAAAAAGAAGAGAAAAACTTGTGATATTTATGACAAAGTTGTGATTTTTGTGCTTATCCAAAGAGAAAAATAAGTTTGTGACCTTTTTGGAAAAGTTGTGAAATATGCGATTCTACATTTCGTATCTGACTTGGTATAGTTGCTCACAAGCCTGGATAAATGAGTGTTACACTAAATTGACCCCAAAAATAATAACCTTCATGAATCCTCATGACATTGAAATTGTTAAATGTTAAATAGCATAGCTTCAAAATTATGGCAGGATACGAGAAGGATGTAAATGAATGATTTTGTTACTCTAAATGTAATAATAGTAACTGATTACCAGCATAACTAGTCTGACAAAAAACTTGTTGTACTTGGGAATGTTTAGGAGTGTGTTACTTTATCTTTAGATTTAGATTATAATTTCTCGGAAATAATATATTACATGGCTCCGTTTGAGAATCTTTTATTTCTAATAATGAGTTTTAAGTCTTTTTTTTTGTCTTCTCCCATTTATAGTGGAAAAGGCTAATGCATAGGCTTGAAGTGCTGTCAGCTCAAATCAATAAGGCAGATCTTTGGGATGACCCTGTCCATGCCGGGAAAATCAGCCGTGAACATGGTTCTTTAATGAATAAAATGGAGGATGTTATGGCAATTGAACAAGAGTTGGTTGAACATATTGACATGATAAAGCTTGCCCGAGAAGAGAATGATCCAGAGTTGGAATCGGTGAGCTTTAAAACTTTTTTTTTTTGCAAGGAATGTAATCCACTATTCCATGTTCCTGTTTTACACTATCCACGTGTTTCAGTTTAGTTTACAATGGTGCAAATCTCTAACCCGATTCTTCCTCTTATGTTCAGTTTATTCAGGCAGATCATTGAAGTTTATCACTATTTTCATTTAAATAGCTATTAGTTTTGATCCTAGGGGTTCCACTTAATTTGTAGTTACAACTCTTTTTTTAAGGCCAAATACATAAGCAGACACCTAAACTTGACACCGTTTTTCATTTAGACACTTAAAGTTAGGCCCGTTCCTATTAGGTACTCGAACTACCTCCCAAGTGTGTCTATTTAACACAGATCGCCTGACATGTCATATTGTGTGAACAATACTTCTCTTGAGCGCGTGAAGAGCTAAAGAAATTTTTTGTTAAAATCTTATTTTAGGCTATTCTTCATCAAAAATCCACCACGGCCACTCCTTAAAATCTCCAATTCCTTTTTTTACAGAATATCCAGGGGAACAAGTGCAAAGAATCACTCTTTAAGAATTTCCTTCAGCTTACTCTCAAATTTTCTTGGTCGTGGTGCTGTCAAAGCTTTCATTATCAACTGGAATCACCGGCGAGATTTTCCCATCAAACTCGATGATTATCTGATTTGATTTTTGAAGGAGCGTGTAATTTTTAAGGTGTTTTCGAAATGAGGAAATAAGGAAGGAAGAAAAGGAGAGAGGTTGTCGGAGGTGGCATTACAGGATCCTCGGAGAATAAATTTCCAGCCAAGATCGAGGTTTTCCGAAGGTCGCTGTTAGTCGGAATTTTTTTTGCTGCTCGCTCACTACTGCTGGTCTTCTCTGATTGTAAAAGCCTTTTATAGCGGGTTTTTAAATTTGTCTATTGAAATCAATGATAGATGAAGTGCTAAGGTTATAACTGATTGAAGATTTTTGTTCCTGGTGGGTATGTGATATGGTGGTGGTGGTGATTCTCTGTGGGGGTTTTGGTGGTCTAACAACGATACTGAAGAAAGAAGAATTGGGATGCAACGGGGGTTTGCTGCTGGGAAGGAAATTTCAGTGAAATATTATTTTTCCTCAAAACAAGTGTTTAATAATTATTTTGGGTCAAAATAAGACATGTCTTCATTTCATTCGTTGATTTGCCATGTCATTCGCGGGTGATTTACACTCACTTTGTTTTTCCTAGTGATGGTCAATGAGTTGTTCAATAGACACATATTGGATATACTTTAAGTGTCTATTAGGAATGGGCCTAACTTTAAGTGCCTACGTTAAAAGCAGTGCCACGTTTAGGTGCCTGCTTATGTATTTGGCCTTTCTTTAAATACTTTATTTGCATCTTTAACTAACAATCTAGTTCTTAGCAATGAATATGCAAGTACGAACAGCCCAATTCCTGCTTGGTATACTGAATAAAGAAATAAATAAGTAAAATCGTAACTCATCTTCTGGATAAAACTGATTGCTTGGTCCTTCTCTAAAAAATAAAAAAATAAAAGATTGCTTTGTTTGACCGAAGTGAAATTGGGAGGAGTTGCTCTTGTTTGTTTTTCCTTCCAGGAATAGGTAAGGAACGGTTGTATTATAAAGTAGGGTTATGTTCTGTACAACTTGTGCTATATTATATGTGAGAGTTTTGAACCTGACTTGCAAGTATCAACAGCTCAATCCATGCTTGGTAGAATTAATAAATAAATAAATGAACTGCAGAGTTTGTAACTCCATCCTCTGTATAAGACTGACTACTTGGTTTGACGGGGAATGTACTTGTGAGCAGTTGAAATTTTTCGTTTTCTTTTTCTTCCAGGAATAGCTATGGAATAAGTTTTATAAAGAAGTGAAAGTTAGGTTCTATATACCTTGTGTTATATTTTGTATGATAAAACATTTCTTTTCCTTTCAAGAAAGTGAGTATTCTGAGATACTCCAATTCATTATGGTATCTGCATCTTGGATCAAACTTGTGAGAAACTCTATTGCCACTCCACATTTCTACCAATTTTATTAGTCCTTTGGATTGCAGGAATCTGTGAAAGCTCTACTAAGGATTAGAAGGAACGTGAAAGAAAAAGAGCTCGAAGCTTTATTATCTGGGGAGCATGATTATTGCTCTTGTTTTATAGAGGTTAGTCCCTCTGAAGCTCGGATCGTGTTTTTAGAATAGTCAAAACATGGTTTTACTGATACATGTATCTTTTTGTTTGGACTTTGGAGAACCTTTTCTCTACCTGATCTTTGATTGTGTACTTATCTCCCCTTGTCACATCTTAATCCCAGAAAGCTTACTTAGGACATGTTTCTAAAATAGATACTCACCATCGTGTTATTTCCTATAGGTGCAAGCTGGAGCTGGTGGTACTGAGAGCATGGATTGGGCCTCAATGGTCATGCAGATGTACAAATTGTGGGCTCAACGTAAAGGATATGGTGTTTCTGTTGTGGACGAAATGCCTGGTGAAATTGCAGGAATCAAGGTCTAGGTTCTTACCATATTTTCTTCTTTTGCTTGAAAATTCTGTAGCTATTAAGATGTATAAAGAGTAAAATTTGTGAATCTTGAACACTCTGTAGCTTTTTAAACAAACGTTACTTTTAGTACATTCCATACCAGACTTCATTAAATATATAGCATCAATGTGTGTTTAAAATGGGGTTGTGAATTTTTCATAGGTTCTATCGATCGAAATAAATGATCGTGGGTTCTGATTTAACCTGGAATTAGGAAGTTTTCCTCTTAAGTTTCAATCATGGCACTAGTTAGCTATGTATTATTGCTCCGCTGACTTCTGCTAAGTCTTGCTTATCAGCGTGCAACAATCAAAGTTGATGGTGAAAATGCTTTTGGATATGCCAAATCAGAGGTAGGAGTGCATCGTCTAGTACGCATCTCACCATTTGACAGCGCAAAGAGAAGGCATACTTCCTTTGCCGCAGTTGCTGTTATTCCAATTCTCGGGGATGGATCTACCCATGTTCAGATCAATGAATCTGATCTTCGAATTGATCGTTTTCGATCAGGAGGGGCTGGTGGTCAGAGTGTTAACACAACTGAGAGTGCTGTCAGGATAACTCATATTCCCACAGGCATTACTGCCTCTTGTCAGAATGAAAGGTAAGCATCCATTCTGGTGGAAAATATATACGAAAGCTTCTATCATTTCCAATGGAAAACAGGACAGAAATGAAGTTTTTATTGCTCTTCGTTCAAAGATTAGGTCACAGCATTTAAACAAGGCTTCTGCCATGGCTGTGCTTCAGTCACGCTTGGACCAACTTGAGATGGCACGGCAGGCTCAAGTGAATGCACAACATACTCAGTCTCTCACTGAGATTAGCTGGGGCAACCAAATACGTTCTTATGTTCTCCATGTATGTTTTGATACAGTTTAACCTTTCATTTTACCTGCCTATCTATGGTTTATATAGTCATCATAATTGCTGTGTATCATGCTTGCAGCCTTATCGCATGGTGAAAGATCTCCGGACAAATTATGAGGTTTCAGATCCCGATTATGTGCTTGAAGGGGATATTGATGACTTCATTTTGAGCTTTCTTTCGACATCATTAGACAAGGATGAAGAATGACCTCTAGACTTAATTTTCCGGGAACATTGCCAGTTGATAGTGAAAATGGATAATATACACCAATCTCAGTTCACAAACTCCACTTTGTGACACCAAAAGGCCGCTTTACTGATGCCTTATATTGCAATGGAGGAGAAGCTCAAAGAATATTTTTTGGTCATAACACATCGTTCCTGCTAGTTCATGGGAATAACATATGCTGGCTACTATTCTTTTGCTTAAGTTCCACCGTATGGATAACATCATTTATACCAAGTTGATGTAATAATATCTTTGGATCAAGCTGGTACTCCTTGCTAGGAGACTGCTTTATTTTATCCAAACTATGTAATAACAGTAACATTATATACGTACTATATAAGAGCAGAACCTGTCAAACAGGCTAAGTACGAGTAACTGCGTGATCAATTGATTTTCTTCTTGAACCCTCCCATCCTCCCAGTACGGTACATAAATTCTACACAAGCAACATTAGGCCGCTGAAATGTTAAGTTCAGCAGAAAACCACTGTCCTCAGCTCACGAACAAGCTCTTGGTTGTTTTCGATTTCTAATCTGCCTCCGAAAATGCAGGTATCTGTATAAGGGGTGAGTTTGTTCTGTTTGATGCCAACTCTGGAACCATTTCATACGTCAAAATTCGATAAGTAACATTTGGTCCGACAAAATTAATTCAAACTAGATCAGCCTAAAGGCTGATTCAATCTAAGATCAAAATATTGGAGAAAGCTATATCTGATAGGTTGGAAGTTCCTAACAGAACAAAATATTACTTAACCATTAGGTATGGCCACTATCTTGTAAATTCTGCTTCACGTATACTATGATGATGGTAAATACAAAACTGAGAACTTCAGTTTATAACCATAGAGGCAGTAGCATGGTTCTTAACCAAAAGCGCAGAACAGGAAAAGGCATTGGACATTGACTTTAATGGTGCAACAAGAGGCAAAATCTTGAGAAGGTCCGTATTGCAAAGAGGAGAGGATCTTCTAATTTCATTCAAAACCACCATATCGCAAAACAATAAGTCCAAATTATCTACAAATTTCAAGCTTTTAGAACATTATAACAGAAACAAAATTGAATCTCCATGAGGAGAAAGAGCACAAACATGCATGACCGGAAAGAAACAATAAGCTCATATAAGTGGTTGCCCCTTGAATCAAGAAAAATGTATGCCAGCCTTGTTAAATAGAGAAAGTAGGTGCATGAAATCTGCTTGTGTGAGCTTGGAAGATCTCTTATCCTCATATTTGCCTTCCTTTAGCACAGCCAAAACTTTCTCTTTGAATTCAGATCTTTTAGCATCACCATCATCCACCTCCATCTCGTCATCATCCTTCCCATCATCAGCATCCATACTCAAGTCTCCAAATGTATCTCCCAAGGCAGATACATCCAACGCCATTTCCATATCCCCTGACGGAGCATTCTCAGCGAGTTGTAATGCTTGCAAAGTTCTATAGTTTTTCTCCAGTAAAGAGAGTACGGATTTTTGTCTAAAAATAGAACCTATAGTTTTGTTTTTCCGGTTGAAACAGATCCTAACCAAACCATCCCACTCCTTAAAGTTGACAGGAGCAAGTGGTTTCCTAGGTTCAATCCTGACTACAGAAGAATCAACCTTTGGTGGTGGTCTGAAATTATTCTTTCCTACCTTCAGTAAGTGTGATACTCGAGCCAACAGCTGGGTGTTCACAGAAAGACGGCAATAAAGAGTATCACCAGGTTGAGCAACAAGCCTCATAGCAAATTCTCTCTGGAACATTATTACTGCAGCTCTGAATAGAGGCCTATGAGCCAACAATTTAAAGGTAAGAGGAGATGATATTTGATATGGGATGTTAGCCACACAAATGTCGAAGTAAGGGAGATCACACTTGAGAACATCCCCTTGTATAACCTGCGGGACAGAATATCAGAAGATTAGAACAGCTTCGGCACCTCAATGTACACATATAATGATGGGACATTTCCAAAACAAGGACAATATACACATTATAGCTTCTCAAAGATTTTCAAAATTCAACTAGACAGCTGATCTCTTTTTCTCCTTTTTTGTAATAATGCGACTAAACAAGTGATATCTCAAAGCCACCATGTATCGATGGAATTTGAACCCCAATTTGACAAACAATTTGGAGGTAAAGTGAAGGGTGACAGTTAAAATTTTAGTCAGCCCCACATGTACGAGTAGCTATATTTTTATACCCTCTCCCCTACTGCAGGTATAGTCTTTTGTACTTTCACTCAACTGAAAAGAAATTTAAGCAACAACGTTAAAATTTTATCTGGTAGATAGAACCGCATCACCTAAATCTTGTTTTGAACTTGAAATGACTTGAAATAAAGTATGTTTTTTATTTTCTCAATGAATTATATATATATACCAATGTTATCAAAGGCGAAAAGCACAAAAAAGCTCTAAGGTCCGTTAGAGCTTTAAGCGCAAAGCGCAAATAAAGCGTGAGCTTTAATGAAAAAAGGCGCAACGGGAGAAAAAGTAAAAATATGCATAGTAATCCAAGACTAATCATTATAAGCATGCATAACTAATATATGGATAAACAAATTGAAAATAAATTCATGATAAAGTGAAATATCAGTTGTTTAAGGTTGCCTTTTCAGGATTACACTCATTGGCAGAAAAAGTATGCGATAGAGCTTTGATGCGACACTAAAGCGCCCACAAAGCGAGGCGAAGCGCTCAAGGTGTTTTGCGCCTCGCTTTAGGGCTTAAGCGCGCCTTTGACAACACTGATATATACACACACACACGTCTTAATGTGTGCGCTTTGCGCGTGTAACTGTATTTTAGGTATATTATCATGTTATTAACACCTATAGAGTTCTTAGACATTTATCCCGGAAAAAAAAATTACACCAATTAAATTTGAAGTGTTTTATTTTGGTTTTCCATTCTTATTTTAATCATCAAGTATTATTAGCCTAATTATACGTATGAGCCAGTACAAGGATGGAGCGTTCCAACTAGTGGTTGGAAAAATTGGATAATGGTTGTGCTATACCTTACCACACCCAATCCATTGCCATTCATCCCTTAATAAGGAGCTATTTCGACTGACACTTACGGTCCTATAAGCAATAGAAATCTTAACAACCAAAAAAAAGGAACTGATGAAATGAAATAAGGTACCTTGAGTCGGTTAGATAAAGGAGTACCCTGAAACCTTCTTTGCAATTCGAGAACCATACGAGGATCAAGCTCAACAGCAATAACTGACTTTCCGGCTTCTAGAAGCTTCTTAGTAAGATTACCGGTACCAGGACCAATTTCGAGGATGACGTCAGTAGATTTAATTCCGGCTTTTTGGACGATAGAATCAACCAGTAGAGGGTTTTTCAGAATGTGCTGGCCCTTTGATTTGTGGAACGATATTCCTCCCTGGAAGTGAGGATTTGAGCCGCCGCCGGCTGATGCGCCACGGTGGGGCTTGTCTCTCCTCATCTTCCCTCCCGCCATGGCAATGATGGTTGTGTGGGAAGAAGATTACCAGTTGGCGGTTGAATGCTATGTGCCACTAGGGTTTTGAGCTGAGGTCGTTAAAGAGGTTTTCAGAGTGGAGACTTATTTGAAATGGTCTGATCTTTTGGGCTGACCGACCCGCCCTGTACTTTGGTCACGGCCCGTCGGTTCTAAGGCCTGCTACCTTGCAAAACTTTTTGTAAAAGTTGGAGGGCGCACTATTTGGTCGTCTCCATTTAACCTATACCAATTTTTTTTAAATTTTAATTTGTATCTATTTTTTGAATTAAAAAAACTAAAAATACCACTCAAATTTCAGAAATGGTCTATCCATGTCATCCGTTAAAAAAATATTATTTTCATACCAGTGCCGTTATAGAAATGGCACATCCATGCTATTATTTGACTAACGGCTGGATTTTAAAAAAAAATTATTTGTAAGACTTGAATTTCTACGTGTCCTGTCGTCATTGGTCCGAATTAACTCATTACTCACTTAATTTTAATCTTGGTTAGCTCCATCTAATTTTAACCTTAGCCAAATAATTAACCCAACCCAACCCCCTCTCCATTGTCTTCCCCAAATCAAAAATTCCAAAAACCTCCATTAAATGATAAAGTGAAGTTTTACAACGTTGCTTGCTGTAGAGTTCCACTGCAGTTAGTCCATGCTCTAACCAATTAACAGGGGCCAGATTAGCGGCCTCCCCGCAGTTGAACCCATAGTTAAATCCAGAATGATAGGCTCTTGGGAATATGAGCACAAACTCCCCTGTGTTCTGAATAGCACAGTACACTGGTACACCCTCTGACTTCAAAATTGAAGGAGACAACTGAGTTACTTGAAAAAATCAATGATGAATTTGATATGAGGGTCAGCCCAACTTATTCCAAACTCAAACTACCAAGAAATGTGTCAATATACTAGAAAAAGATTAGAGAGCTAAGAGGAAGCTGAATTAACAAGAGAAAAGAATCTAGATGGCAATTTGTACAATTTATTAAAAGAGAAAGAATAGAATTTAAGATGTTCCACAAGTGAAAGCAAACGTTTCTGTTATGATATTCACATCTGTAAGTTGATGAGTGAACTTGGCAATTAGGTGAGGTTTATGAAAAGAAAAAAGGACTTGCGTAGCTCATTGTAATTAGAGGAGCAACTTGCATAGCTTATCACTGCTCGACTTAGCCGGTGGAGTATTATGGAACTAGGATGACTAATGCTTGATCAAGATTTAGTTTGGAGTACTTACAAGTTTGTGAAGCAAATCAGGTTGCTCTTCAAACAGATCTGGCAAATGCATCCTCACTGGGGAAGACGATCGAGAAGGATTTGGAAGGGTCGGGTTGGTTAATTATTTGGGTAAGGTTAAAATTAGATGGACCTAACCAATGTTAAAATTAAGTGGGGGATGGGTTAATTCGGACCAAAGACGACATGACACGTGTAAATTCAAGTCTTATAAATAATTTTTAAAAAATATTTCAGCCGTTAGTCAAATAATGGCATAGATGGGCAAATTTTGTAATGGCAGTGGCATGGAAATAGTAATTTTTTAACGGATGGCATGGATAGACCATTTCTGAAAGTTGAGAGGCATTTTTAGGCCTTTTTCGTTTTTTAAACAACTTCAACTCCCTTTCTCCTCCTCCTCCTTCTTTCTTTTGCTGCCTGAACATTCCCATGGGAGACTGGAACGACCCGACCCGTCGTCTCATGTATCTCCACCCCGTTTTCCACGTTTTATGCTTCTATATGTTTCATTATATGTGTTTGATAAATTTAAAGTAATTCGGATAGAGTTTGGTTGTAAATGAGACAATTAGTCTCCTTAAGAGAAAGTTAGTTTGGAAAAGTCAATCGGAAGTTGACTATATAATTAGAAGGATCGGATGTGAATTTTGGTGATTTGGTTAGCTTCGAGGGATGATTTGTGACTTAGGAGGGAAATCGAAATTTGATTTGGAGTTCCAGTGTAGAATTAGGCTTGAATTGGCGAAGTTGGAATTTTGGCAAATTCCGGAGCATAGGTGAGATTTTGATCCGAGGGTCGGAATGGAATTCCGAGAGTTGAAGTAGCTTCGTTAAGTGATTTTGGATATGTCTGCAAATTTTTAGGTCATTCGGAGGTGTTTAGGTCGGGTTTTTGATCGAATGTGCAATTCGGAAGTTTTTAAGAAACTTAGGCTTTGATTTGATGAAAATTGAGAATTTTGATGTTAGCGATAGTGTTTTGACGGTTCGAGCAAGTTTGAATAAGGAAATAGAACATGTCTGTGCTTTTGGTTGAGGTCCCGGGGGCCTCGGGGTAATTTCGGATGGCTAACGGGATGAAATTTGGAGTTAAGGATTTGCTGAAGGATCTGATATTTGGTATTTCTGCTTCTGCGGAAATGGACCGCAGAAGCGGTTCCGCAGAAGCGGGTGAAGGATCGCAGAAGCGGTCTGGGGCTGAGTTGGGAAGTTCCGCAGAAGCGGAATTGGTTTCGCTTAAGCGAAAAGTGGACGTTTGACATTTTTCCGCAGAAGCGGACTACATTCCTCATAAGCGGTCACCGCAGAAGCGGTTATGGACCGCAGAAGCGGTCCTGGGCAAGATGAAGGAAACCGCAGAAGCGGAAGAAAATCCCAGAAGCGGAAGTCGCATAAGCGACATTGGTATCGCAGAAGCGAAAATGACCTGGGCAGAAGGGTTTTAATTGATATTTCATCCGCGAGCCTATGTTATTTTTCCTCCATTGTTGAGCGATTTTGGAGCTTGGGAGAGCTATTTGAAGAGGGATTCAAGGAGGAATGATTGGAGATAAGTCTCATGGCCTAGAAACATCATCTAATTATGATTTTAACCTTTAAATTCATGAAAATTGGTTAAAAAATTGAAGAACTAGGGCTTGGGTTTTTAAATGAGAAAATGGGATTTGAGGGAGCATTTGGACTCTAATTTTGATGAATTTTATATGTACGGACTCATGGCGAGACGAGAAATCCAGTGATGTGAATTTCATAATTTTTCGAGAGGCGGGTCCGGGGCTCGAGTTTTGCTAGTTTCGAGGTTTTGCTATAATTAAATTGTTTTCGATTGGGCATTGTCCCATTTGCATATTGTAATGTATTCGCTCTAGTTTTGGTTAGATTCGACGTGCGTGGAGGCCAATTTGAGGGGCAAAGACGTCGCGAGCGAGGAATTTCACCGGTTCGAGGTGAGTAATACTTGTGAATGATATCCTGAGGGTTTGAAACCCCGGATTTGCACATCATAGTGCTGTATTGTGGTGACTTGCACGCCAGGTATGAGCGTGGGGTAGAGCAGCATTGGGGATTGTGACTTGGTCCGTTTCGGTTGTTGATTTTACTACGTGATTGACTGAAAACTACTTGATGCTATCATGATTTGGGCTGATTGCCATGTTTGGGCTTTGTGCCAACAATGTGAATCCTTCGGGGATTGATATTACTGTTTTAGCATATCTTGCATATCATTTGGTTTCAGACCAAGGTTTTAAATACTGTTTTGCAAACTTAGCCATAATTCTAAGCGTTGAAAACTTAAATGACATTTTTAAATGTATTCCGGGCTGGAAACCTCTATTTTGTAA
>MU765411.1:53801-68046 GCA_026770625.1 Nicotiana glauca | reverse complement strand
TCTCGGCATAACCCGATGACCATCCCGGCATAACCCGTGGATCTCCCTGGCATAACCCAATGAGCCTTTTCTTTCCAAGTCTCGACATAACCCGATGACCATTCCGGCATAACCCGTGGATCTCCCTGGCATAACCCAAGGAGACTTTTCTTTCCAAGTCTCGGCATAACCCGATGACCATCCCGGCATAACCCGTGGATCTCCCTGACATAACCCAAGTAGCCTTTTTTTCCAAGTCTCGGCATAACCCGATGACCATCCCGGCATAACCCGTGGATCTCCCTGGCATAAACCAAGGAGCTTTTTCTTTCCAAATCCCGGCACAACCCGCGGATTTCCCTGGCATAATCCAAGGAGCCTGTTCTTTCCTAATCCCGGTATAACCCGGCTATTTCCCAACACAACCTGGATCCATTCACAAGGATACACAATCCTGATTTGACTGTCTAGATATGTGTCACAACTAACTCACGAAATTTCCCTAGTCAAAATTGGGGTAGAAAATTTCGTTCGTTTGTTTGCCTTTAATGTCTTAAGCAGGTCTGATCTCGAGGCTCATGATTCGATTGGCCTACCGAATGAGTCCCAACCCAGAATGAAGAAAAGAAGAAAAGAACAAAAACAAAAGCAAAAGAAGGTGAGCTCAAATACTGGAGCAGACAAAGGCGCGGATTGCTCGAAGTCTGATTGAAGTTGAAAGCCCCGCAAATCTTGTTTCACTCAATGTTGCAGAAATAAACAAGCACCTACAACCTGCGAGCATCAAGATTCAGATCGAAGTCTACAGCAAGATTAACTAAGACTCAAGATCAAGTTTTCAAAAGAATTATAGATAGGAATCTTATAACTCATAGTTGATAGGCGTAGCTATGTTTAGCTTCGATTTTCCCTTTTGATGTAATAAGGAGGGCAATAAGCGGTTAGCAGCAACAGTAACAGCAAGGTCACAGCTCCATGGTAGTCCCAGCTACCAAAACTTCCCGAACTACATTGACCTGATTCCTGTTTAGCCCAGGATATGTAAGAGGCCTCCCGAAGCAAAGGCTCGGTGAAACTCTTTCAAAAATGCTTCACACGGAGTACTCGAACGGGCAAAAATCGCTCGTATCCGCTCATTTATCTTTGCACGAAAACTCTTCGTGTTTCAGGGCAAAGAGGGGCAGCTGTGAGTACGTGATTTTTGCCCTATAAGAGAATCACTCCCAAAAATTCAAAATAAAATAGTTTTGTGTTGTGTGTGATTTTCTGCGAATTTTTGTGCAATTTTTCCTTATTTTACATTTGCCTGTGCGTATTTATTTGTTAAATTAATATAAAACACAAAAATATGTTGCATGCACATTTAGAATATAATTGTGCATTTAAGAAATTAATCAAACCATAATTTGGCTTTAGAATAAAATCACAAAATATACATTTTTTATTCTATTTTTGTCATTGTGTGATTTTATACTTTTTTTTGTTAAATGTTTTAATTGGTGTTAATTGTGGTTAAGTGTTAATATTTGTTAGTTTAAGTTTGGAAATTTTTGTTAAATCAAAAGAAGAAAACAAAAGGGTTGAAAATATGAAACAAATCGGATTTGGGCCAAAATTCTAAACCAAAACCAGGCCCAAAGAATCCCTATGCCCAGACCAATGTTGGCCCGTCTCTGTCACCAACCAAACGACAGCGTTTTGGTATCTCGAATCTCAGCCGACCATTCTATTCAATCCAACGGTCGAAATCCTGTCCCCTTACCCGTCTAAATAACCCGATCCACTACCAGCCTTTTACTCGCCTCCGTATTTCCCCAAACGACCTCGTTTCCAGACCAAACGACCCCGTTCTGGTTTCATCAATTGATCCAAGCCGTTAAGATCATTTGATCTAACGACTTAGATTAATGGAACTAATTTAATATACCAAATCCCCCCAAAACCCCCATTACTCATTTTCGTTCCCAAACGCCCCCTTTCGTCTCTGAAAGAGACGAACCAAGAACCCTAGCCGCCCCCGCTCCCCTTCGCCGTAAACCCGGCGGCAACGATGCCGGTGACCACCAAAGTAACACCACGTAACTCCCATCACGCCCTGAACCCAAATCCACAAGCCCCTTGGCTCGAATCTAACTACATCTTCTCGAATCTTCGATCGAAGATTCGAGCCAAAACTCAACCTATACCAAACCATCCCAAATTGATACCTAACACTCCCCTGACCTCCATCGTAACCAAACTAACACTGGTTTGGTTCGAATCAAGCCCAAACCACTTAAACCCCAACCTGAGACCCAAGAACCCTAGAAGAATTTCGAGCCTGTTTTGAAGATTTTTGATGGTTCAATGGGCTTTAGTCGAGGTGTTCTCACTTGAGAACACTCGATTAAAGTCCGTTTGGCCTCAAAAGTTTCAAGTCCGAAGTGGTCCAAGTCCGTGTGTTTCTAATTTTTCATTTTTGAGGTATTTCTTCTCTTTTTCTTCTATCTTTATTTATTTGTTTGTTAAGTTTAGTTATGTTGTTATTTTTATCTTTTTTGATTTTTGTTAATTTTTCTGTTCTTCTCCATAAGACCTTTTTTTTGGGTCAATTTGTTGCTTCTAATTGTTGTCAAATATGTTTGTTATAGAATACGTATTCGCTTCGATTAGTATCGTCGAATAATTAGTTTCGTATTTTCCCTGTTTTGACCGAAAACTGTGAATCACTGGTTCGTAGGTCGATTATTTGTTATCGATTATACGTGTTGTAATCGATTAAACGAATATCGTCGATTAGCTGTATAGGTTTGTTGGTTAGAACAATATGGCAATAATGTTTGATACTGATTAATTTCATCCGAACCACTGTTTGAATCAGAGTCTGGATTGTCTATGATTGAACTTATGAATCTAAATTGGTTATAACTGAGTTGAACTTAGCTGCAATTCAAATAGAGATTTCAGAGTTTAGTGGACTGCCACCCTTGAGCATGTGTTGAACCATTAGGGCAGGCCATAGTGTAAATACACCCCGGCTGGCATCTTTAGAGATAGTGAAACCTGCTGTAGAGCAGGGCACTCACTATATTCTGAACTCCAGGTAATTTAAAATGAGGAGTTACATACTTAGACAAAAAAAAAAAGGAGGAAAAACAGAAGAATAATATGGCTGGTCAGTTTTAAAACAATTTTAAACATACTGAAAGGTTTTTAGTTTGGTTATATAAGAGGGGGAGATTCTGAAAAAGAGGGAGGTGAGTTTTAGCCTGAAGAATTCCTCCAGCTTAGATAGACTTTCAGTCCATATACTTTGAGTCGATAGATTTTCAGTTCCTATAGACTTTGAATCCCAACTTGGATTTTTCAGTCCCCAGCCACAAATTTTCAGTCTTTAATCAGAACTCCTAGCCTTTAAGCAAATCAGTTTTTCAATCCTAGGAGTCTTTCCAATCTTAATCAGATTTTCAGTTTTTAAGAGAAACTGAAAAAGCTCTAAGAGTGGCCACTGTTCGATTGCTCTGAAAGTGAGGCCTTCCTCCTTTGAAATCAGTAATGCATCACCACTGTTCCATTGAACCCCCTAAATTTTCTTTTGCTACACTTGCTTTGTTGTTGTTTGGTTATTTTGAAACTGTCATTGGAGGGAATCATCTACTAGTTCATTTTGTTTGGTCTTGAAATCTTCCTGGGTTTGTTGCTGTAGTTTGCTTGCTGGTTGCTTGTTTCTTTTGCTGTTGCTGAGCCATAGCTGACCTTTCCTCTCTCATTTTTGCTGCTAAAACTCAGGTACACAGCTCTGATTTGGTTTTGGTTAAACTCGAACTGGAGTTTGGAGAAATAAAATGCTCACTGTGGAATCATATGCTTGTATCCCCTTTTAGTTAGATAACTTGTCGCATCTATTTGTTAATTAAAGAATGCGCCTGTATAATGTTAGACTTTGAACTTTGTTTAAGATCATGGGTTTATAATACTGAGTCGGCATTTCCTCATTAATATGCGAATCCTATAAACGTTAATGCTAGCTTTAAGTTGTTTCACCATTAGAACTTCGCGTTAGTTAATGGTTAGAAAAAAAAAGAAAAATAGCAAGTTTAAAAGTAGACGATTCCATATCCGATAATGATTTACTCGAACTAATTTTCGCAATGTAGTAATTAACCCCTCTATTACCTTTTTGAATCTACCCAATCTAATGAGGCCCACCCGGATAAATGTTCCTATCTTTAAATCTAGTTAATAGGAGAATTTGAGATGTATTGACACCAGAAGATAAACGCTCATGCCTTGTTAAAGAGTTTTCGTTTGAATCAAGTGTTTTCTTTCAATTACTTAGTAGCAAGTTAGTTTAAATCGGAATTGTTTCGCACATTGTCGTTTCGCACAAATCAATTGGAAACAACTTTAATGGATATTTCGCATGAACGGAAGTATTGTTAAAAATTGATAGTTTATTTTATTTAGTATAGATTAGAATAAGCGGCCCGTGCACATCTTGATCCACATACTCGTTAGGAACCTGGGTCCCGATCGGGATTAGGCCCGTTTTATTCAAATGCTAAATGTACAGTTTTAAGTTAACAAAAGCGTTTTAGAATTGATTAAAAGCACATGATTTGTAGTATGTATTAAAATCAGATACTTTAGCCATGTACAATAGCTTAAGCGACCGTGCTAGAACCATGGGATCCGAGGGTGCCTAATACCTTCCCTCGGGTCAACAGAATTCCTTACTTAGAATTTCTGGTTCGCAGACTTCATTTGGAAAGTCAAAATTTTCTCGATTTGGGATTTAAATAAATCGGTGACTTGGGACACATTAATTTATTCCAAGTGGCGACTCTAAAATAATAAAATAATTCTATTTCGAATATTGTCACTTTAAATAGAAAAACTCCCTCGCGTCCACCCCCCGGGGTAGGAGGCACGCCAAAAGGAGGTGTGACAGGAATCATACCCCAATACCAAATTGAATCAAATTATGAACTTTGAGTTTTCAACTTGCTCCGAACGCGCCGAATCATACTTAGACTACTCAGAATGATACCAAATTTTACGTGCAAGTCTTAAATTACCATATGAAATTATTCCAAACTTAGAATCCCAAATGGACCTCGATAGCACCAAAACCTACTTCAAACCAAATATAAAGAACTTCAAAATCTTAAATGTGCCAACTTTCAATATTAAGGGTCGAAACACTCCCGGGTCATCCAAAACCCGATCCGAACATATGCCCAAGTCTAAAATTATCATATGAACCTATTGGGACCGTCAAATTACGGCTCTGAGTTTGTTTACTCAAGTCAAATTTAACCCTTTAAAGCCAATATTAAGGAACTAAGTGTTTCGATTTCAACTCAAACCCTTTCAAACCTGAACTAACCATCCCCGCAAGTTATAAAATAGTAAAAGCACATATATGGATTCTTAATTAGTGGAACGCAAATCTAAAAAGTAAAACGACTGGTCGGGTCATTACATTCTCTACCTCTTAAACTAATGTTCGTCCTCGAACGGGTTTAGGATCATACCTGGAGTGCCGAATAAGTGTGAATATCTGCTCCGCGTTTCCTCCTCGGTCTCCCAAGTCGCCTCCTTGACTGGTTAACCCCTCCATTGAACCTTTACTATAGAAATCTTCTTGGACCTCAACTGGCGAACCTTCCCGTCAACAATGGCAACTGGCTCCTCCTCATAACCCATGCTCTCATCTAGTTGAACCGTATTGTAATCTAACACATGTGACTTGTCGGCATGAACTTTCGGAGCATAGACACGTGGAAAATTTGATCAAATCTCTATAGACTAGGTGTCACGACCCATGTTCTCCCTCCGTGAACCATCGTGACGGCACCTAGTCTTTATGACTAGGTAAGCCTAACATTTTGCAGAAATGAAACAAAAATATGAAAACTAACAATTTAACAGGTAAATTTAACTAAAAAGTTGATGTCGCTCGACATATACAATAAACACTCTTTAACTGAACATAAATGCTCCCAAAATCCGAAATATCATGAGTCATAAGCTACATAAGTAAATAATTTTTCTAAACTCCAGAAACTATCAACGAAGCAAGTACAAGAAAGTCTTTAACTTAAGGAAGAGTATTGAGGGACTCCTAAGTCTGCGGACGTATCAGATATACCTATAAGTCTCTAAATCGCCTCGCCTTACTGGAAATTTGGGTGAGAACTGGAACGTGAAATTACTTAATAGACTGAATAGTTACTTACAGGTCATGGTTTTCATTTTTCTTATCTTAGATATGAAGTATTGTAGACATGTAATTTTGACCCACGCGTTAGAATCACCTTTAATAGTCCTAGTATTTTTAGGATATTTATTTGAGTTTATTTATATAGGATTATACTTTATTACTAATTTTAGTTCTATTTTTAAGGCACAAAAATTAAAAAAAAATACAAAAATAGTTTCATGTTCTATCTTATTCTATTTAGTTTAGGTTATTAATATTTTTATAACAATATATTTTTGCTTTTACCATAATTTTCACTTTTATTTTGAATATAATAATTTATATAAGAATGATATATAAAAAATAAGGTTTCATAATATGATATAGTTTATTTGATTAATTGAAATTAATTTTATTTTTTATAGTTTAAAAGATTGGGTTTGTTAGTTAATGGATTTTAAGAATTGAAGAAAATCCAAAATTTGGCCCAATTTCGGGCAAGAACATGACCCAAATCGGGCAGCCCAATCCAAACCCACTAACCCGCCCCAATACCCATCAAACTTGACCCGTGCTCCTTTTAAATCCTGGCCATCCGTCGTTCACTTTAATCCAACAACCCACAATTAATTCCCCCACCACATAATAAAAATTGCACAGGACGCCCTCTTTGGTCGCCCCCATTTAACCTATACCTATTTTTTAAAAACTTTTAACTTGTACCCACTTTTTAAACAACTTCAGCTCCTTTCTTCTCCTCCTTCTCCTCCTTCATTTTGTTCTTTTTTTTTTTCAGTTATTAGTTTTAGTCCAAAAGTTAGCCTTTTTTTCCAGTTTTAATCTTTATGTGGTAAATAGAAATATGAGATATTGTTTTTATTAAGAATACAATGAATACTCTAAAAGATAAGATGAGGTATTAGTTAGATTTGTATCTTTGTTTTGTTCCAATTGTTTTCATTGTTATGTGCAGTAAATTGGCTGACCTTGGTTATCATAGAAGTGCCAAGAAATGTAAAGAGAAATTCGAAAACGTTTACAAGTATCACAGAACTAAAGATGGTCGTGCTTGTCGTAATGGTTGAATCAGAGGATATAATATTTGCAGTGAAAACATACATTCAAGAGGAAAAAGGGATCTCTTTTAAGAAAACTTCAACTCTACAAAAACTTCAGCTCTAGAGCTGAAGTTTCCCAGTTACAACACAAAAACTTCAGCTCTAGAGCTGAAGTTTCCAGTTACAACACAAAAACTTCAGCTCTAGAGTTGAAGTTCGCTAGCTACAAAACAAAAACTTTAGCTCTAGAGCTGAACTTCAGGCCCGACTACGAGAATGCTGAAGTTTTGCGTGATTGCCTTTGTTACTTCAGCCCCGTTATCACACCTCCTTTTTTACGTACCACCCCTGGAATGGATATAATAAAGGGAGTTTTTCCAATTAAAGGACAACCGAAACGGGATTCATTTTATTAAAAGATTCAGAGTCGCCACTTGGGAGATTTATGGTGTCCCAAGTCACCTGTTTGAATCCCGAATCGAGGAAAATGTTTGACTCTGTTTAACAGTCCGCGAACCGAAAATTCGGGTAAGGAATTCTGTTAACCCGGGAGAAGGTGTTAGGCATTTTCGAGTTCCGTGGTTCTAGCACGGTCACTCAACTGCTATAATTAGCTAAATTATCTGATTTAAAAATATTTTGAACCTATGTGCAATTTTAACTTTTTAACCGCTTTTATTTAATTGATTAAAGGAAGATTGCAATGCCATTTAAAATATATTTCAAACCGCGTCACATAAATGCACCCGCAGTCCGCAACACATTTTATCTAACGTTGAGATTTGGATTTGAGTCACATAAATGTGCACTCGAGTTTAGGAACGTAAATTATTAAATAACGCGCCTAAAAGCAACTACGCGTTGTTGACTTTGCGAAGGCCATGGAAATTCCGCTAAATGGCACGTCTCGAATTCTAAGGATTAATACAAATTTAATTAAAATAAGGGCCATGCAATTGTCATTTTTGTTTGGCACGGCACACCTCAAATTATTAAAAAAAAAGATTTTAGTCAACTAAAATAAACTATGGATGTTCATATTTTAAAACTAATTTGACATTAGGTATCACGACTATCCCACGAGAATCGTACCCGTAGTCGTGATCATCATATCATTAATCGCGCCTAAAACCATTAGCGGTTAGGAACTTCCTTCTATTTGGAGTTATATTTGGCAAAAATCAATTAGCAAAGGACAAACAGACGATTAGCTTGTTCTGACCCAAGCTAAAGACCGGATTTCTCCCTTCAATTGTCAAAAGACCCCAAATTCTATTAATAGTATTATCCCTCATATTTTATTAAACAAGATCAACCAGAAGAAAAACTCAATGAAAAATCCAACCTAAACAAAATATGCAACGTGACTGGAGGCTTCAAATCCCTTAGTGACAACACAAATGTTTAAGAAGCCACTATGCTATCATTTAAGATATCACCAACTATAACGATTGAAGCAGTGAGGCAACAAACCAGCAATTAGATTATCATCTTAGCTCTATAAAATATGTACAACAATAAATATATTATAAAAATACTCCGTTCAGGAACCAAATTGTTACTTACCCAGAACAAACAAGGAGTCCCGCAGCAACAGCAAGTAAAGCTTTTAATGCTAAAATTCTCTGACGGGTATACTAAAGAAACTCCAAAACAATGAATCTTGAGCGAGCTATAGGATAGAAATAGAAACGGAAACCTCGATCGACAACTTCAAACTCGCGACTCAACCAAATTACATTTCCTAGTTCTTGTTCCTATTTTTATCCGAAAATCCTCGAAATTTTCCCTCAATTTTCATTTTCTTCCCAGCTTTTGTTCCGCTTGGTGGTGAGTGTTTGATGACAATTTTCTGGCAATTTTGGAAGGTGAAGAAGCTTGGTTTTTCTTTGAAGAAGAAAGGGGTTCGTTTGCAAGAGGATTCTGCCGCTTAGCTTCTTTATTTCGTCTCAGTTTTGAGAGGAATCTAAAGTTTTTTCTTATTGCTGCTCTTAGTTTTTGTCAAGAAGATGAGAAAACCGATGGGGAGGGGATGAAGAAGACCAGAATATAGGGGGTCATTTTGGCTGCCCCGTGTATATAGAGTGTATATCTAGTGTTTACATCTCTCTCCTCTTCGGTCTAATATCTAATGTGTGTGAGTTTTATGGAGGGGTGAGGGTTGTGAGTGGTAGACAAGTGAGGGACAAGGAGTGGGAAACAATGGAGAGTGGGAAGTGAGTGAGAAAAGTGGGAAGTGAGTGGGGAAAGTGGGTTGTGAGGGTAGAAAGTGGGAAAAGTGGGTAGTGAGCAGGAATAAATTCAAACATAGTAAAAAATTAGGTGTTTACAGCTGCCCCTCTTTGCTCGGAAATACGAAGAGTTTTCGGGCAAAGATAAAGTGAACCATGTGACTAATTTTTGACCATATCGTTATTCAAAAGAAGAAGAAAATAAAAAGGAAAGGCGCAACCGGGTCCTGATTTTGGACAACCTACATATCCCGGGTTATAAGGAAATCAGGTCGCGTATAGTTCAGAAGTGGATGAGGTGATGGAGTGATGAGTTCGAGAGTCGAGTGAGGTGCCGTTCCGTCGAGGTTCCGGTCCGCGGTCCCGCTATTACATCAAAATCAAAAATGAAAAAGACTAACTAAGCCTATCAGCTACGAGTTACAAGATTCCTATCTTTGAGTCTTCTGAAGCTTAATCTTGAGTCTTGGTTGGTTCTTCATGCAGACTCTGATATGAATCTTGATGCTTGTTAACTGCAGGTGTTGGTTCAATCTTCTTCAGCTTTTTCAAATCAAGACGGGACATGCAGAGCTTGTGACCTCAGCCATGTCTTGATCAACTCACATCTTCATCAATTTCTGCATTTGGATTCACTTTTTTTTTATTCTTGATTGTGACTAACTTCTGTTGATCATTTCGAACTGCTGATTCGCATTCTTGACTCAAGCTTCTTTTGTTGCTGACTTGAATTGCATTCTGAAGTGAATTCCCTTTTTTCCAGGTGGACGCCTGATTACAACAAAACAGACAAAACAAAAAGAAATTTTTCTGCCCCAGTTTGCACTAGGAAGATTTGTGAGTTGTTAGCAATATTGTAAATCACTTATACTATTGATGCAATGATGAGGATAAACTAAAGACTAGACTAAGATGTGCGTCTTCTAAAAGAGACTGAGCTTGCGGAAAATATAAACTAATCTTGACTAAAATAAAAATTGACCCCATTCTCTAGGCGGGGCCACTGATTTCACTAAAACTAAACATTGATAATCTTAAGTAAACTAAAAAATGACCCATCTTTTTTTTTCAAATTTAGACTTCCCTTCTTTCTTTTTTAAAAAAAAAAATTATTATCCTAGGAGAAAATTCATCGGACTAGGTTTTCTATCTTAGGAGAAAGATTCATTAGACTAAGATTTCTATCCTAGGAGAAAATTCATCGGACTAGGTTTTCTATCTTAGGAGAAAGATTCATCAGACTAAGATTTTGATCATAGAAGAAAGTTCATCAGACTAGGTCTGCTATCTTAGGAGAAAAATTCATGAGACTAGGTCTTCTATCTTAGGAGAAAAATTCATCAGACTAGGTCCATTTTTGTTATCTTAGGAGAAAGATTCATTAGACTAAGATTTCTATCCTAGGAGAAAATTCATTAGACTAGGTCTTCTATCTTAGGAGAAAGATTCATCAGACTAAGATTTCTATCCTAGGAGAAAATTCATCAGACTAAGTCTTCTATCTTAGGAGAAAGATTCATCAGACTAAGATTTCTATCCTAGGAGAAAATTCATCAGACTGAGACTTTTTATCCTAGGAGGAAAAATGTAAAGATCAATGACAAGATTTTATGCACAATAACAAGATAAATAAATGCAAAGATTTGAGAAACTTCCCTTTGTAGTCTCTTTTCCTCTTTTCTTTTCCTTTTTTTTTGTTTTGTTTTTTTAACCACTTTCCTTATACTGCTTTGTTCCTATTTCACACAAAGAAAAATTGGTCAGTTTTAAAAATGATGGTCGGTTTGTGGCCTTGAGTCTTGGGCAGCTTAGCTTATGCTCAATCAACTTGAGTCGGTCTCAAAAGACTTTTGTTCTGCACCAACTCTGATTGTTTTACACCAGTACCATTTGTCTTTGCAGCTCAAACAACCTTATCCCAATTGGGGATCTTTGCTTAGGTGACCTTTTCATTTATCTTGAATGACTTCCTGCTTTTGAGCAATTTTTCTGTCAGAGAGAATCACCAGTTATCTTTGCTTGCGCCTAGTAGGCTAATAAGAGTATTTTGGGGGAGCCTTTGCATGAATCCTCAAGGTATGCTGACAGTAACAACCGAATGTGCTGGCCAAATTTATTTTGAGCAACTGAAAAGCTGGTAGCAGACGTTAAAATCTTTTCTTTCTTGTGTTTGACAAAGATTGACTCGAAGTGAAGGACACAATGATGCAAAAAAACGAATATTAACAAGAAATGCCCCATGTCGGATGGACAGAAGGTTGAGTTTTTTTTTTTTTTACCGCAACTAGCCTTAATGAACATGACATGCATTTTGGACTTAAACGGTCCGATCTATCAAACTGATCCAATATTCCCTTTTTCCATCCTTATAACCTTTGGAGTCGGGCTTCTTCAAATCAATTGTTTGTATCAACTTCACGACTCACTTTCGACAAGTAGCGCCCGAGGGGTTTTGACCAACAAGTCTCTCTCATTTATTCATCTCAGCTTACCATCGTCTTACAGTTCCCGTGAGGGTTTTCACTAATAAGAATCTCTCATTTTTCTTTTATTTTTCTTTTTTCTTTTGCTTTTTTTTCTTTCCCCTTCTTTTTTTTGCGAGCAACTTGACAGTGTTCTATGTCGCGTGACAACCGTTGCTCATTGCCTGTTTTTCTTGGCATTCTTGAAGGTTGATCAGGAGGTCTTTATTTGGAAGGTTTTGGATATGGGTAGGAAGAAAGGGTCGGCATGACGGCTCAAAGTTGACTCAAAGTGAGGGATTGTAGACTTACAACTTTTGGAATCGACTCTTTCAAAAGTGAAATAAATTTTTTTGCCTCAGCTTCAGATACTAGGGATTTTTTTTTTGTAATTTTTTCTTGAATTCTTATTTGGTTAGACCGAACCGTGAGGCTTCCTACGTATCCTTTTTTAAGGAATAAGGTCTAACGCAGTTCAAACATCTGACCTAACTAATTTTTCTTTCTTTCTTTCTAGTTTTTTTATCTTTTTGTTTTCAAAACAAGTTGCCCCAACTTCTATTTTTTTTAGGGAATGGACCTTTGACAATTTTTTTTCTTCATTCTTTTTTTTCACTTGAACTTTCTAAGAATGGCCCAGGTTGTAATCTTGGGACATGGACTTTATTTTTCCTTTTCTTTTTCTTTTTCACTTGAACTTTCAAAGAGTTGGCCTAGTTTGTACTCATGGGGCATGGACTTTTATCGTTATTTCATATTTATTTTTTTCGATTTTTGACTCTATATTTGATTCCAAAACAGGATGGTCATAGAAAATAACACAGGCTCAAAAGGGTGACAAAGGGTATAAAGTGTTTGGGTAGCAGAAAAAGAGCCTCCCAACCTCGAGAACGCCAAACACATTATCTATTCGCGATCATAGCATTGACGAACATATCTGTCTTCTTGGTTTGTCGTGGTCACAAGATACTTTCCATCCCTTAACGTCAAACTTTCAAACAGACTTCAATTGATTAAACATCCTCAAGCCCGATCTTCACAATGATTTGAAGGTGAATTTTACTCGACCTTAATTTCAAAGTATTTCAACTCTTTATTCATCCTCAAAAGTATTTTTTAGTTATCCAATTCCAGCTTAAATCAGTTTTCTAAGATCTAGCCAAAAACTCTGCATGCATGCCATGTCACTAGAACTAGCGTAAAAAGAATTATGCACAAAATTGTGATGACCCAAAGGGTCATCACCTGTTTTATCATCCGTTCTGTGCTTCCGAGGCCTTGAAAACTTTACTTTTATTTGCCTCGATTTACGTGCGCAATCCGAGCGTGTAGCTGGAAGGCTTAAATATGAATTCTGTGTGAAAAATGATGAATTTTGATATTAATATGGTTAAAGTTAACTTCGGTCAATATTTTTGGTAAACGGACCCGGACCCGGACCCGTGATTTGATGGTCTCGGAGGGTCCGTAGGAAAATATGGGACTCTGGCGTATGCCCGGAAACGAATTCCGAGGTCCCAGGCCCGAGGAATGGATTTTTCCATGAAATTATTTTCTAAAAATGTTTAAGGAAAATGAAAATAAAAATAAAATTTGATAAAAAAGACTATGTTATCGGGCTCGTATTTTGGTTTCGATGCCCGGAACAAGTCTTATATATTATTTAAGCGCTTTCTGTGAAGTTTGGTCGAAATCAGACGTCGTTTGACGTGTTTCGGACTATGAGTTCCAAGTTTGAAAGTTTATGAAGTTTAGAAGAAAAATCATGAGTTTTGAGTCTTGATTCTATGATTTTAATGTTATTTTGGCAATTTGATCACGCGAGTAAGTCCGTAGGATGTTTTTTAGGTTGTGTGCATATTTGGTTTGGAGCCCCGAGGGCTCGAATGGGTTTTGGATAGGTGTCGGATTGCATTTCTCATTTTTGGAAAAAAATATGGTATTCTGCTTCTGTGACCTTCGCAATTGCGAGCTCCTAAATGCGAGCCATTTATCGCAATTGCGATTTATGAGATTTGTGGCCTATGATCACAAATGCGATCGTCCTCTTCGCAAATGCGAAAAATTTGCACTGGGTCGCAAATGCGATCATTTCGATCGCTAATGCGGAGGGCTATTGATCGCAATTGCGAGGCCCCCTTTCGCAACTGCGAAAGTCCCAGCATTGGCCTAGCTTTGGAAATACGAAGCTTGTTCACAAATCCCATATTTGATCGGGGTTCGCAATTGCGACATCAGAGGCCTGCATTTCTCATACTTAGTCGAATTTTCACCCCATTTTTCATATCTCTCAACTCAAACACTCCATAGGCAATTTTCCAAGAAAACTTT
>MU765411.1:10488-32099 GCA_026770625.1 Nicotiana glauca | reverse complement strand
TGTCTCTGTTAATTATTGTTGTGCCCTATTTCTTATTTAAGTTGATGACTTTTATATCCGGATTGTACTCCTCCATAGCATGTTTCCCCTCCCTTTTAACTGTTTAGTTTTGGTATCCTTTCCTTTTATTGCACATATATATATATATAGAACTGTACAGGTTGATTTGGTAGTCCTGTCTAGCCTCGTCACTACTTCGCCGGGGTTAGGCCAGGCATTTACTAGCACATGGGGTCGGTTGTGCTGATGCTATACTCTGTGCATCTTTTTGCACAGATCCAGGAGCAGCTTTTGGACAGCAGCAATAGTATTGCCCGGGAGCTGACTTCAGTCCAGGGACTTCGAGGTAACCTAGCTAGTGTTTGCAGGACGGAGTCCTTTTTATATGTCTAGTTTGTTTTCTTTGTACCGAGACAGACGTTTTGTATTTCCATTCAGACTTGTTTGTAGCACTCTTTAGTAGTCTGTGAGCTAGTGACATCATATTTTAGGGTAGAGATATGTTTTAAACTTCCGCATTTTGATTTCATATTTATTAAACTTAAAGTCTTCCGCTCTTATTTATTTGTTTTATGTATATTCATATTGTTGAGATTTATCAGAGAATGTTTAAAGTTGGCTGGCCTAGCTCCGTTAGTAGGCGCCATCACGACTCCCGACTAGCGTAAAAAGAACTATGCACAAAATGGATACTAAGTGACTGGCTTTTTTTTTTGAATAAAGGAAGACAGTGTCCTGTAACACAAAAAGAAGAAGAAAAGATGACAAAATAAGCTACCATGGCTAGAGAAGGAGTGACTTTCCAGTTACTAATCAACATCTTAGCCACACATTGGCACATCAACATTTCTACGGTATTTGACTATTTTGATTGCTTTGGATTTAACATTCGAATTTTGACAATCATCCCGAGCAGTCTATGTTTTATTGCTCAAATCTGATAAAGTCAACCCCACATTTGCCTCCATTTTTAATTTTTCGCCGCCAACTTGCCTTCTTGCTTTTTTGTGACCTTGGATCAACAACAATGGTGCTTGTTCCATTGGTTGAGAAGATGCTTTTATTTTTGAGAGATCTTGGATTGTTTTTGCGACTCGGCGTTGCAAACTAACAAACCGACCATCTTTTATTTCAAAACAACAAGCATGTTAGAATAAACACTCTATTTCTTTTTTTCTTTTTTCTTATTTTTTAATGGTGATCGAACCTGATGTGGGTTGCCTACGTATTATGACCCTGCATGAATCAGATCTTGCGTAGTTCGGGAAGATTATGAATAAACTATTTTTTTATTTTGAATTTCTGAAAGAAAGACTTGTAAATAAGAAAGAAAATATTTTTTGATTTTTATTTTTTTTTTGAAATTTCGAAAAAAAAATTCTAAAGAAGAAAGGAAAATATTTTTGATTTTTTTTTTGGAATTTTATTTTGAATTTATAAAAGAAATGCTTCTAAAGAAAAAGAAAATATTTTTGAATATTGAATTTTCTTTTCAATTTTTGAAAGAATAATGAAAAATATTTTTGGATTTTGAGAGAGATTGAAAGAAAATATTTTTGTATTTTTTATATTTAAAATTGGGGTCTAAAAGAAAGACTTTCTAAAGAAGAAAGTAATAAAAAAAAAATATTTTTGGATTTTTTCAAAATGGTGGGCCGGAACCGATGAGATTTGCCTACGTATCTCACATCCGATGAGAATCAGACCCGCGTAGTTCGCCCGTTTTGACGGAATAGGAAAAACATGACTTATTTTGAAATGACTTTTCTTTTTCTATTTTCAAAATTTCAGCAGAGTTTCAGGATATTTCAAATACATCCCATTTTTTTTTTTTTTTTTTTTCTTTTCATTTTCTTTCCCTATTCTAGAAGCCAGTCAACATGCAAACCTAAGTAGACAGATACACATGTAGCAAATAAGATGCATCAGGATGGTCTTTATTTGGGTACACCTGTCCTAGACGGACCCAACCCTGTGTTGAGTCCCCAAAGTCAAATGCATGTGATGCAAACAAACGTACCTGCTAGGGATCTAGGATGAGGTTTTGTTATTCTAGGTTTAAAACTTGGGTTTATTTGTTCTAGAACTGGCTTACCCGAGCAGATAACTCGAGTCGAGGAGGGGGCTCCGTACCGGGGACCCGAAAGATCATCCGGCTTAGTAACTTGTCCGAACCTCTTTCTTATTTCAAGGCATGATACTAACAGAATAGGGAGTCTCGATCAGCGAGCACATCTCCGAAAATAAGAAGAGAAGGGTTTCGTAACAATTTATATGTACATTTCAAATAATATCAAAGCGGTAAAAATATCATTTTGCACATTAAGCCCAACATGTAAAAATATCAGATAATAAATAAAGCCAAATACAAAAATTATTCTAAGATCGAATTCTTGAACCCTGAACCAAAAGTTCTGGGTTCTTCTCCCCAGCAGTGTCGCCAGAGCTGTCATACCTCCTTTTTTACGCACCACCTCTGGAAGGGATATAATAAAGAGAATTTTTCCAATTAGAGGACAATTGAAACGTGATTCATTTTATTAAAAGATTCAGAATCGCCACTTGGGAGATTTATGGTGTCCCAAGTCACTGGTTTGAATCCCGAATCGAGGAAAAGGTTTGACTCTGTTTAATAGTCCGCGAATCGAAAATTCGAGTAAGGAATTCTGTTAACCCAGGAGAAGGTGTTAGGCATTCCTGAGTTCCGTGGTTCTAGCACGGTCGCTCAACTACTATAATTAGCTAAATTATCTGATTTTAAAACATTTTGAACCTATGTGCAATTTTAACTTTTTAACCGCTTTTATTTAATTGATTAAAGGAAGATTGCAACGTTATTTAAAATATGTTTCAAACCACGTCACATAAATGCACCCGCCGTTCGCAACACATTTTATCTAACATTGAGATTTGGATTTGGGTCACATAAATGTGCACCCGAGTTTAGGAATGTAAATTATTAAATAACGCGCCTAAAAGAAACTATGCGTTGTTGACTTTGCGAGGACCATTGAAATTCCGCTAAATGGCACGTCTCAAATTCTAAGGATTAATACAAGTTTAGTTAAAATGAGGGCCATGCAATTGTCATTTTTGTTTGGCACGGCGCACCTCAAATTATTTAAAAAAAGATTTTAGTCAACTAAAACAAACTATGGATAGTCATATTTTAAAACTAATTTGACATTAGGTATCACGACTACCCCACGTGAATCGTACCCGTAGTTGTGATCATCATATCATTAATCGAGCCTAAAACCACTAACGGTTAGGAACTTCCTTCTATTTGGAGTTATATTTGGCGAAAATCAATTAGCAAAGGACAGACAAACGATTAGCTTGTTCTGACCCAAGCTAAAGACCGGATTTCTCCCTTCAATTGTCAAAAGACCCCAAATTCTATTAATAGTACTATCCACTCATATTTTATTAAACAAGAAAAACTCAAAGAAAAATCCAACCTAAACAAAAGATGCAACGTGACTAGAGGCTTCAAACCCCTTAGTGACAAAACAAATGTTTAAGAAGCCACTATGCTATCATTTAAGCTATCAACAACTACAACGATTGAAGCAGTGAGGCAATAAACCATCAATTAGATTATCATCTTATCTCTATAAAATATGTACAACAATAAATATATTATAAAAAAAACCCCGTTCAGGAACCAAATTATTACTTACCCAGAACAAACAAGGAGTCCCACAGCAACAGCAAGTAAAGCTTTTAATGCTGAAATTCTCTGACGGGTATAGTAAAGAAACTCCAAAACAATGAATCTTGAGCGAGCTATAGGAAAGAAATCGAACCGGAAACCTCAATCGACAACTTCAAACTCGCGACTCAACCAAACTCCATTTCCTAGTTCTTGTTCCTATTTTTATCCGAAAAACCTCGAAATTTTCCCTCAATTTTCATTTTTTTTTTCCAGCTTTTGTTCTGCTTGGTGGTGAGTGGTTGGTGACAATTTTCTGGCAATTTTGGAAGGTGAAGAAGCTTGGTTTTTCATTGAAGAAGAAAGGGGTTCGTTTGCAATAGGATTATGCCACTTAGCTTCTTTATTTCGTCTCAATTTTGAGAGGAATCTGAAGTTTTCTCTTTTTGATGCTCCTGGTTTTTGTCAAGAAGATGAGAAAACCGATAGGGAGGGCATGAAGAAGACCAGAATATAGGGGGTCGTTTTTGCTGCCCCGTGTATATAGAGTATATATCTAGTGTATACATCTATCTCCTCTTCGGTCTAACATCTGATGTGTGAGTTTTATGGAGGGGTGAGAGTTGTGAGTGGTAGACAAGTGGGGAACAAGGAGTGGAGAACAATGGAGAGTGGGAAGTGAGTGGAAAAATGGAAAAAATGGGTAGTGAGCGAGAATAAATTCAAACATGGTCAAAAATTAGGTGTTCACACCCGTGTGCTGAAGTTATACGAAAAAGCGGGTATGCTTATAATTTTTTTGTAAAGGGGCACAAGTTAAAATGTGACACAAAAAGCGAGTATAGATGTAAATGGTCCGCCGCATAAATCCTTAACACTTGCTAACCCTAAACCTAATTTCTATTCCATACGGTGCCCTCACCTTCCCAGCCCTTTGCCTGCGTCCAAACTCGCCGGAAAAACTCACAAACCCGGCGAGTTCACTCGTTGGTCCCCCCATGGTCCCCCTCATTATTAGCATTTGATTTTAACCGTTTTCTTCTCATATCACGCGCTCCTCACAATTTCTTTGAAGAATCTAAGCCATTCATAAATGGATGATAGTTAAATGGGAGCCGTAGGATCGAAACCTTTGGATCCTAGGCGTCCATTTGCCTAAAACCCGTTTGCACGAAAAGGTTTTCGGATTTTCGAGGGAATTTTTCAAATTGTGAGATAAAAAATCGATTTTTTGGTGAAGAAGCATAGAAGGTTTGAGACCCCCTATATATTGGGGTGATTTCTCAGATTTTTGGGTTCTTCAGAGACAGAAATCGGGGGAGAAAGAACTAGGGTTTTTAGGCTTTGGATATCTTCTTTTCTTCGAGGATTCCATAGAAACTTTTATTCAAAAAAAAATTCCATTCTTCCTGCTTCTTATTTATATTTCGAAAAAATCAAAAAAAAAAGAAGAAGAAAAGAAGACAAGAATTAGTTCATATTCCTCTCTGGATTTTTGTTTAAAAATGGAGTTCAACTGAGGTATTGGGAGTTTGATCGACTTGAGTTGCCGTTCGAGTCCTGCTACTGGTTCGCGGTATTTCTATTATTTTGCTGGAATTTGGAGTAAAAGCTTTGTATACGGCGAATCTTCTATTCTATCAAAAGCTTAAGTTTCAACAGGTTCATTTTTGTCTCCTCTGTCGTGTTTGATTTTAGTTAGATTGGATCTTCCTCCGTTACTTGTGTTCTGTTTCATTTTCATGCTTCAATGTCTATGGTTTCTAGTCTGTTCTGTTTGGACATGTTGGATTTCTATATGATTTACTTTCGTGATCAGTGAATTAGTATCGAATTGCGTCGAGTTTCACATGAATATGCAGTGTATTCCCTTAATTTTCTTGCTTGAATTCTGACTGACTTTCCTAATTCACTTGTCGATAAAGATCTATTTGTGCCTCTTTGATATGGTTTGAGTTGGTTGTGGCTTTCATCTTTAAGGATCTCAAAAGATAACATAAAGGTTCTGCCGATTTGAGTTTGTAATTCGAAGTTATGATTCATTGTCATGTTCTCTGACTTTTATGTTTAAGTTGGCACCGACTTTGCATTCTTGATATTTGCTTCTTGTGATTTTGCGTGAGGCTCAGATTCATCTGATATTCTATTTTCTTTGCAAGTAATTTTAAACATGTTGAAGCATTCTATTGATCAGTGGCTTCCCTTATTGTCATATTTGAGTTGATTCCTCGTGAAACAATGGCCATTGTGTGGTGTCGAGTCCGCTCAGTCATTTAGTGTCTTAAAACAGGTTTCATTATATTAAAGTTAGTTAAATCGACCTCTTGTTGTCGACATGGTGATTATGTTCAGATGTTGAATTGATGTATGGTATCAGTTAGTCATAGTTGAGTAACAGATTCACATAAGAAGTCCTATTAATTATCATGATTAGCTCATGAACTTTATGTAAAGAACATGTCATTATAGTTACTGTCTTGGTGCATCCATGCATGTATCAGGTGAGATCTAGTGCATCTATGCCTATGAAGTTGCCTCCAATGCCTTCTCGAAATGTTTCTCTTGATATTAGGACCAGTGTGACTGGTCGAAATGCTTGAAATTTGTTTGAGCGGGTAGAGTGCTTTCATGCCTACATGTTCAATTAATCCATATGTCTCGACACAACATGCCTAATTCTTGACAAGCTCATTGTTTTTCTCTTGCACTTCTGATAGATATTGTAACGATCAGGCAGGTCGTTTTTAGAATTTACACCCCGTTCCTATTAACTGTTTCCTCTAAGTTTATTTCTACTATTTTGGTTTGCCGGAACGTTTGGTGCTGGGATTCGGAGTGGTTTGAGACACTTAGTCCCTAAATGAGAGCTTAAGTGTTGAAAAATGGTCCGTAATAGGAACAGTGTGAAGAAGACATCGAAATTGAAATCTGATGGTTCAGTTAGTTCCATTAGGTGATTTCAGAGTTGGGAGCGTGTTCGGAATGTATTTTAGAAGTCCGTAGCTAATTTAGGCTTGAATTGACGAAGTTAGTATTCTGGCGATTTCCGAATGATAGGTGAGTTTTTGATCCGAGGGTCAGAACGGAATTCTGGGAGTTTCTGTAGATTCGTTAGATGATTTGGGATATGTGTGCAATTTTCAGGTCATACAGACATGTTTTGGTCGAGTTTTTGATCGAATGCGTGTTTTGGAAGTTTTAAAGGAACTTAGACTTGAATTCGATGATTTTGGTGTTAGTCGAGGTGTTTTGATAATTGGAACATGTTTGTATAACGTTATAGGATGTGTTGGTACTTTTTGTTGAGGTCCCGGGGGCCTCGGGTGTGTTTCGGATGCCCAACGGGTCATTTTTGGAAGATTTTGAACTGCTGTTTCTGGCATCTGGTGTTGTTCTTCGCGTCCGCGATGGTCATATTGCGTTTGCGAAGAAGAATTTGGCCTCTGGGAATTTGTTCTTCGCGTTCGCGAAGAAGGCTTTTCCATCAGGGACTTTGTTCTTCGCGCTCGCGAACAGTGTCTCGCGTTCGCGAAGAAGGATTTTTTCTGTCGCGCAGGTCCTACTTCGGAAGCTCACATCTTTTGATCTACATGTAATTCTGAAGTGATTCAAAAACGAACGTTGTAGCTCTTTAAATCTAGTTTCCAGAAACATATTATAATAGTCATTTGGACATCTGTAGCAAAAGTTATGGCTATTATACTAGAAGCTGTCCGAGAAGAGAAAAGTTTGGACTTGAACTTTTTGTTCTTCGCGTTCGCGACAAGGCATCGCGTTCGCGAAGAACAATTTTTGAACTTGAACATTTTTTTATTTGCGTTCGCGACAGGGCATCGCGTTCGCGAAGAAGAAAAGGCCTGGGCAGAGAAGTTAAGTTCTGAAAATGGAACTTCGTTCCCATTTTCCATTTTTAGCGATTTGGAGCTCGGATGAGGCGATTTTTCGACAAATCTTTGGAGAGAACAACAGGGTAAGTGTTCTTAACTCAATTTTGGTTGTATAACTCGAATCTATTACAAGTTTTGATGTTTAATCTGAGAATTTTGTTGAAAAGGGTAGAAAACCCTCTTGGATAGAATCACTGATTTGAGGGTCGAAATGATATGAGAATTTTATAAATTTGGTATGGTTAGACTCGTGAGAGTGCGAGGTTTCTGGAAATATAAATTTTACCCGGTTTCGAGACGTGGGGCCCAAGGGGTATTTTGGTCATTTTATATAATTTTGCGTATTAGCTTAGAATTTAATACTAGAATAAATTAGTTGAATTATTATTTACAATATGCAATTTAATTGAATATATTTGAGCTTTTTGGAGTCGAATACTCGTGGCAAGAACGTGGTATCAGGTTGACTTGTACTTGTTCGAGGTAAGTGGCTTGTCTAACCTTGTGTGGGGGACTTTGTCCCTTAGGATATGATATTTGGTAATTGAATGCCTTGTACGTGAGGTGACGAGTGCGTACTTGGGCTAATTATTGAAAACCCGAATTTTTACTTAAAAAACTGAGTTTCTTTCGTATTTGCTTTATTCTACTTGCTATTATAGCCTGTGCCAGTATAGAAAAGCATGTTAGTTGATCCAAATTGCTTATTTACTTAATTTGCCTTAATTGAAATTACGTGGAGCATGTTAGGCCAGAATTATTTGTTGCTTTGTATTGTTATACTTTAATTTCTGAATATTCTCTAATTTTGGTTTTGCATTTACATTGCACTATAGATGTGGGATTCCGATAGCTTCCCCCCCTTGTTTGTTTAATTTGGGACTACGGGTTCGATTCCCGGGAGATCTCTCTACACATTTATATTTGAGACTACGGATTCGATTCCCGAGAGATCCCCTGCAAGATTATATGGAACTACGGCAATGCAGCCGGTAGATTCCCCCAGTACTGAGTATTTATATTTGAGACTACGGGTTAGATTCCCGGGAGCTCCTATTTACATTGATAGTTGGACTACGAGATGGTATCCTGGGAGATCTTTCAGATATATTCATACGGTGGACTACGGGACGGTATTCCGGGAGCTCCTCATACATATTGATAAAATGGACTACAGGACGGTATCGTGGGAGATCCTCATTATTGGTACTGGTATTGAGCTGTTTACTCCGTATTATCTTATTTTCTGCGTGTTAATTGCTGTTGTGTAATCCGATTTATTTCATAGTTGTATATCATTATTTTTGCTTATTTCATACTGTTGTCAGCCTTATTATTATATTTTATCTCAGTAGGGCCCTGACATTCACCTCACTACCCAACCGAGGTTAGGCTTGGCACTTACTGAGTACCGCTGTGGTGTACTCATGCCTCTTCTGCGCATGTTTTTCATGTGTAGCTCCAGGTACCTCCACCCAGGCGCATTATCCTCGCGGCGGAGAGATCTAGCAGAGACTTTGAGGTATTAGACCAGAAGTCTCTATCTTATTCCAGCTTTAGTATATGACTTTCCTTTCCTTCGATTGTGTAGACATTCTGGAGTTAGAGCAGTGTATTTCATTTCTTTTAGCCTGTTTCTGGAGTTAGAGCAGTGTATTTCATTTCTTTTAGCCTGTGTTTCCTGTGATTTTCGGGTTTTGGGAGTTTATTTTAGATCTCGTGATATGGGTTGTATTATGCCAAGTGGCATTTATACATAGTCTTCTCTTGGCAGTAAGATTTATTCAGTTGTTTGCTTCCGCAAGTTAGTTATTTTCCGCAAGTTAGTTTATTTTTCCGCAAGTTGCGTAAATTCTGCATTTTTAGGCTTACCTAGTCTTAGGAACTAGGTACCATCACGACATGTTCACGGAGGGTGAATTGGGGTCGCGACAAGTTGGTATCAGAGCTCTAGGTTCATAGGAGTCACGGGACACATGCCGGTTTATTAGAGTCTCGTTGATCGGTATGGAGACGTCTGTACTTATCTACGAGAGGCTATGTAACCGTTAGGAAAATTCCACTTCATTTCATTCCTCATCGTGCGTCATTTATTCAGTTGGAGCCTATATCATATGTTCTTTTGTGTCCACTCATGTATTGAAATTGCGCACTCGGTATCATTTATGCGTCGACGGTTCGTGATGCTACAGAAGGATTTCAAGAGAGCCAAGAATTTACTCAACCATTATTACAGCGTGTCATCCATACCGATAATACAGAAGTATTGAGAGATCATTCAATTATACGCATGGGAGTGCAATAGGTTCTGACATCTGGTTGATAAGTAGGGTCTTAAGAAGGTTTACTTAATTGCCTAATCGTCGCAGTAATGGTAGAGTCACGAGGTGGATGTAGATTTAAAGATAGTTGGTCGTAATAGTGACTATGTGATTCGTATGAGATATCTATTTAGCAAAGGGTACAACTAGCAACCGAGATACTGGAGGGAGTGAGTTTAACTGTCCTAAGAATGACATATACCAATCGAACGGCTTGAGATGTCTTATGATGGTGACGTACGAGCGATAAATGTTAGTATTATGGAGTATTGGGATGTATCTTATGGCTTTGCACCAAAGTGAAGAAAGTCCACTATCAACAATCAAATTGTAGGTCATGTTTCATATCAGATTTGACCTGAGATGTATTTATGTGGTATTCAAAAGTTCTCTGAAACTTGTATATGAGTAAGAGCTGAGATTTATATGGGATAATGTTGGGACTTTCGATATTCCTATGTCCATAATGATTCTTCATTTCAGTATCAGCAGGGAAATGGAAATGGTTTCAGAATACTCGTAGTGCTCCAATTAATTAGGGCACTCTCATGGGATAGTCATCTTTTAATGCACCACTAGCATGGGATTCCTTAAATGATTATTCTAGTTATCCGGCACAGACTCAGTGTGAGTAGCTGAACTGCAGATGGGTTGTTATGAATGTGGTGATACTAGAAACATCATGAGAAATTGTCCCAGACTTGGGAGAAATCTATTTCATCAGAACACTCAGTCAACACACTCCATTGTAGTTACTAATCTACATACGCAACAAGTTATATATGGAGAACAAACGGGTAGGTGGCACCTAAGAGGTGGATGCCCGACCCATCGGTATAATTGCTATAGTGTGGCCGAGGCCACTACACCATATGGTGTCATTACATGTACAATTCTGATTGTTATAAAAAGGATATTTTTCCTTAATTTGATTTGGTTTTGAAAATTGAGGCGAGTCCTCTTAATATGCTCCACTCATGAGTGAACTTCGTAATCCTGAAATCTATTTATGTGAATACTCACGTTGGGCTATTATATGGATATAGTTATCCCTATCATTATATGTTGGTCACTAAGAATATATATGAGGCTAAAAGTGACTTTCTATTACTTACTACAATGGGTTTTCATGTAATTTCAGGATGATTGATTTCAATTGTCAATTATATGCCCTATCGGTATGAGGGTTCATTATATGTTGTGATTTTCCTTGACGAAAATTATTGAAAAGAAGAAAGAAAGGAAATGATAAAAAAAAAATTCAGTTAGCACAATGTGCAAATACTTGTGATTCAGAGTTGAGGGCGATATCCTCAAATATTTATATAATGTGAAATATTTTAAACCGAGCTACAAGCTGCGGTGGATGTTTTATAAGGACAAGGTCCTGGTAGTAAAAGGTTTATGTGTTTAAAATTCTCCTTTTATGAAATTAAAAAAAAAATTACTATATTTAAATGGGAGTCATGCCTGTTAGGCTTATTTGACAATTCTTGTATATTTTCTGTTCATATTCAACTTTTTTTTTGTGTTGTAAACGTTGAGTTTTAGCCAATGAGATGAGCGCCTAGGTGGCGATAAATGCGACTCGTTAATCCGGGTACGTAATTATGAGGTCTCCATGCCTCAGTGTAAGTAAAGTGGAGGTCTGAAATGAGATGTTTGTTAACATAAGATTAATTGGCAATGTTGTGATTTATAAACAACTATTATGGACAGAGACGTGGTTATGGGCATACAGATGATGTGTTTCATGTACATATATCATTATGATAATGTGATGCTTGTAATGCAGAGATTAGTGTTATTGATATATACATTGTGATATTTCATTAGGTTGTAGATGTGTTGTTAGGAGTTGTTTTAGTGTTACTCTGGCAGGTGGATAGACCTAATTACAGGGGAGGCTCTGCCGAAATTTTTTAAAAAATTTGGGAGTTGGAAAAAAAAATTGAGACATTAAGATATGCGAACGAAGAGATAAGTTACGTTGTGTATTTAAGGATGAATGACCCTAAGTGTGGGAGAATGTAACATCATGAAGAAAATAATTTCGAAGTATTTAAGCGCTATTAAAAATTGAAGTGTGTTGAAATAAGACTAATGTAGTGTGATGATGTGGAATCCAGATCCTATGACAAATGGTTGATTTTGAAGGTTGGGTCCTATCCTAAGGTTATGGACTAAGGATGAGGTAAAACATTCACTTAAGTTGAAGAATTAGTTACAGGAATTTGCTTGATAATGGTTTTATTCGGCCCAGTGTATCACCTTGGGGTGCCCCTATCTTGTTTGTGAAGAAGAATGATGGTTCCATGCATATGTGCATTGATTATCACCGGTGAACAAGCCTACAGTGAAGAACCGTTATCATTTGCCTCGTATTAATGATCTGTTCGACTAGCTTCAGGGCGCACACGTGTTTTCTAAGATTGACTTGCGCTCAGGTTACCATTAGTTGAAGATTCGGGAGCCAGGTATCCCGAAGACTACTTTCAGGACTCGGTATGGTCATTACGAGTTTCTTGTTATATCATTTGGGCGGACCAATGCCCCAACAAAATTTATGCATTTGATGCATAGTATATTCCAGCCATATCTCGACTCTTTTGTCATTGCCTTATTGATGACATTCTGGTGTATTCCCGGAGTCGGGAAGATCATGAGCAACACCTGAGGATAGTGCTTCAAACTCTAATATAAAAGAAATTATATGCAAGTTTTCAAAAATGTGAGTTCTGGATGTATTCCGCGGCATTCTTAGGCCACGTGGTATCGAGTGAGGGCATTCAGGTAGATCCGAAGAAGATAGAGGCAGTGTAGAGTTGGCCTAGACTCTCCTAAGCTATAGAGATCTGCAGTTTCCTCGGTTTGGCGGGTTACTACCGTCGTTTTGTAGAGGGGTTTTCATCGATTGCAGCTCGTATGACTAGATTGACTCAGAAAGGTACTCCATTTCAGTGGACAGAGGAGTGTGATGCGAGCTTTCAGAAGCTCAAGACAGCTTTGACTACAACCCCAATTTTGATATTGCCTACTGGTTCGGGGTCTTATACAGTTTATTTTGATGCCTCACGGGTTGGCCTTGGAGCGGTGTTGATGCAGGACGGTAGGGTTATTGCCTACGCATCCAGACAGTTGAAGATACACAAGAAGAATTACCCTGTCCACGACCTTGAGTTAGCTACTATTGTTCACGCCTTGAAAATCTGGCGTCATTATTTGTACGGTGTGCCTTGTGAGATTTATACCGACCATCGGATTTTGCAGCACTTGTTCAAGCAAAAGGATCTAAATTTGCGTCAGAGAAGGTGGTTAGAGTTGTTGAAAGATTATGATATTACTATTTTGTGTCATCCGGGTAAGGCCAATGTGGTAGCTGATGCCTTGAGTTGCCGGGCAGAGAGTTTGGGAAGTTTGGCTTACCTACCAGAATTAAGAGGCATATGGCGATGGATGTTCATGTCTTTGCCATCCAGTTGTGAGGTTGGATCTTTCAGAGCCTAGTCGGATTTGTAGCTCGGTGCCCTAACTGTGAGCAGGTTAATTATGAGCACCAGAGACTCGGTGGGTTGGTTCGAGTTGGGTGAGGTTGGATTATTGGGTACAAACTTGGTTTAGAATGCTTTGGAAATGTTTAAAGGGATTCAGGATTTACTCTATATAGCCTCGTTAGGACAGAAGAGGTATGCGGACCGAAGAGATCGTGATAGTTCCGATATGGTTGGAGAGAAGGTTCTGATTCGTGTTTCACCTATGAAAGGCATTATGAGATTTGGGAAGAAAAGGAAGTTGAGTCTGAGGTTTATTGGCCCTTTTGAAATATTAAGGCATGTTGGGGAGGTTGCTTATGAGATTGCCTTATCTCCGAGCTTAGTAGGAGTTCATCTGGTATTTCATGTTTGATGCTCCAGAGATATCACGGAGATCCGTCGCACGTGCTGGATTTCAGCTCAGTCAAATTGGACAAGGATGTGTCCTATGTTGAGGAACCAGTGGCAATATTGGACAGGCAGGTCCGAAAGCTCAGGTCAAAGGAAATAGATTTAGTAAAGGTTCATTGGCGGGGCCAGCTGGTCGAGGAAGCGACTTGGGAGACTGAACGGGATATGCGCAACTGATACCCTCATCTTTTCACTACTCCAGGTATGTTCTTTATACTCATTCGAGGACGAACGAATGTTTAAGTGTGGGAGGATATAACGACCAGGCCGGTCGTTTTTAGAATTTACACCCCGTTCCCCTATTAACTGCTTCCTCTAAGTTTGTTTCTACTATTTTGGTTTGCCAGAACGTTTGGTGTTGGGATTCGGAGTGTTTTGGGACACTTAGTCCCTAAATGAGAGCTTAAGTGTTGAAAAATAGCCCGTAATCGGAACAGTGTGAAGATGGCCTCAGAATTGAAATCTAATGGTTCAGTTAGTTCCATTAGGTGATTTCGGAGTTGGGAGCGTGTTCGGAATGTATTTTAGAAGTCCGTAGATAATTTAGGCTTGAATTGGCGAAGTTAGTATTTTGGTGATTTCTGATTGATAGGTGAGTTTTTGATCCGAGGTTCAGAATGAAATTCCGGGAGTTTCTGTAGCTTCGTTAGGTGATTTGGGATATGTGGGCAAAATTTCAGGTCATACAGACATGTTTTGGTCGAGTTTTTGATCGAATGCGCGTTTTGGAAGTTTTAAAGGAACTTAGGCTTGAATTCGATTTAATTCGATGATTTTGGTGTTAGTCGAGGCGTTTTGATAATTGGAACAAGTTTGTATAATGTTATAGGATGTGTTGGTACTTTTGGTTGAGGTCTCGGGGGCCTTGGGTGTGTTTCGGATGCCCAACGGGTCATTTTTGGAAGATTTTGAACTGCTGTTTCTGGTATCTGGTGTTGTTCTTCGCGTCCGCGATGGTCCTAGCACATTCACGAAGAAGAATTTGGCCTCTGAGACTTTGTTCTTCGCGTTCGCGAAGAGGGAATCGCGTTTGCAAAGAAGGATTTTCCATCAGAGACTTTGTTCTTCGCGCTCGCGAACAGTGCCTCGCGTTCGCGAAGAAGGATTTTTTCTGTCGCGCAGATCCTACTTCGGAAGTTCATAGCTTTTGATCGACAAGTAATTTTGAGGTTCTTCAGAAACGCAAGTTGTATCTCTTTGAATCTAGTTTTCAGAAACATATTATAATAGTCATTTGGACATGTGTAGCAAAGGTTATGACCATTATACTAGAAGCTGTCCGAGAAGAGAAAGTTTTGGACTTGAACACTTTGTTTTTCGCTTTCCCGACAAGGCATCGCGTTTGCGAAGAATAATTTTTGAACTTGAACATTTTGTTCTTTGCGTTCGCGACAGGGCATCACGTTCGCGAAGAAGAAAAGTCCTGGGCAGAGAAGTTAAGTTCTGAAAATGGGACTTCGTTCCCATTTTCCATTTTTAGCGATTTGGAGCTCGGATGAGGCGATTTTTCGACAGATTTTTAGAGAGAACAACGGGGTAAGTGTTCTTAACTCAATTTTGGTTTTATAACTCGAATCTATTACGAGTTTTGATGTTTAATCTGAGAATTTTGTTGAAAAGGGTAGAAAACCCTCTTGGATAGAATCACTTATTTGAGGGTCAAAATGATATGAGGATTTGATAAATTTGGTACGGTTAGACTCGTGAGAGTGCGAGGTTTCTGGAACTGTAAATTTTACCCAGTTCCGAGACGTGGGGCCCGAGGGGTATTTTGGTTATTTTATATAATTTCGCGTATTAGCTTAGAATTTAATACTAGAATAAATTAGTTGAATTATTATTTACAATATGCAATTTAATTGAATAGATTTGAGTCATTTGGAGTCGAATACCCTTGGCAAGAGCGTGGTTTCAGGTTGACTTGCACTTGTTCGAGGTAAGTGGCTTGTCTAACCTTGTGTGGGGGACTTTGTCCCTTAGGATATGATATTTGGTAATTGAATGCCTTGTATGTGAGGTGACGAGCGCGTACTTGAGTTAATTGTTGAAAACCCAAATTTTTACTTAAAATACTGAAACTAAGTTTCTTTCGTATTTGCTTTATTCTACTTCCTATTATAGCCTGTGCCAGTATAGAAAAGCATGTTAGTTGATCCAAATTGCTTATTTGCTTAATTTACCTTAATTGAAATTACGTGGAGCATGTTAGGCCAGAATTATTTGTTGCTTTGTATTGTTATACTTCAATTTCTGAATATTCTCTGATTTTGGTTGTGCATTTACATTGGAACTACAGATGTGGGATTCCGGTAGCTCCCCCCTTGTTTGTTTAATTTGGGACTACGGGTTCGATTCCCGGGAGACCCCCCTGCACATTTATATTTGGGACTACGGGTTCGATTCCCGGGAGATCTCTTACACGATTATATGGAACTACGACAATGCAGCCGGTAGATTCCCCTAGTACTGGGTATTTATATTTGGGACTACAGGTTAGATTCCCGGGAGCTCCTATGTACATTGATCGTTGGACTACGGGATGGTATTTCGGGAGATCCTTCAGATATATTCATACGGTGGGCTATAGGACGGTATCCCGGGAGCTCCTCGTCCAAATTGATAAAATGAACTACAGGACGGTATCCTGGGAGATCCTTATTATTGGTACTGGTATTGAGATGTTTACTCCGTATTATCTTATTTTTTGCGTGTTAATTGCTGTTGTGTAATCCGATTTTATTTCATTGTTGTATATCATTATTTCTGCTTATTTCATACTGTTGTCAGCCTTATTATTATATTTATCTCAGTAGGGCCCTGACCTTCCTCGTCACTACCCAACCAAGGTTAGGCTTGACACTTACTGAGTACCGCTGTGGTGTACTCATGCCTCTTCTGCGCATGTTTTTTATGTGCAGCTCCAGGTACCTCCACCCAGGCGCACTATGCTTGCGACAGAGAGATCTAGCAGAGACTTTGAGGTATATCTGCCACGTCCGCAGACCAGAAGTCTCTATCTTATTCAAGCTTTAGTATATGACTTTCCTTTCCTTCAGTTGTGTAGACATTCTGGAGTTAGAGCAGTGTATTTCATTTCTTTTAGCCTGTGTTTCCTGTGAGTTTTCGGGTTTTGGGAGTTTGTTTTAGATCTCGTGATATGGGTTGTATTATGCCAAGTGGCACTTATACATGGTAGTAAGATTTATTCAGTTGTTTGCTTCCGCAAGTTGGTTATTTTCTGCAAGTTAGTTTATTTTTTCACAAGTTGTGTAAATTCCGCATTTTTAGGCTTACCTAGTCTTAGGAACTAGGTGTCATCACGACATGTTCACGGAGGGTGAATTGGGATCGTGAAAGATATCTTTTTTGTCTATTGTGTTTGTGAAGGGGTGTGTGACGACCCAAAGGGTAATCACCTGTTTCCTCATTCGTTCTGTGCTTCCGAGGCCTTGAAAACCTCACGTATAGTTGCCTCGATTTGCGTGCACAGCACGGGGCGCGTAGCTGGAAAGCTTTTATGTTGAAATATATGAATTTTGTGAATTTTTTAAAGAATTTTGATATTAATATGATTAAAGTTGCCTTCGGTCAACATTTTTGTTAAACGGACCTGGACTCGTGATTTGATGGTCCCGGAGGGTCCGTAGAAAAATATGGGGGTCAGGCATGTGCCCGGTGTCGAAATCCGAGGTCTAGAACCCGAGTAAAAGAATTTTTCTGTTAAATTTTTTTTCTGAAATTATTAATGAAAATAAAAATGAAAATTTATTAAAAGATTATGGTATCGGGATCGTATTTTGGTTCCGACGCCCGGTACAGGTCTTAAATATGTGTTAAGCACTTCCTATGGAGTTTGGTCGAAATTGGGGGTCGTTTGACGTGTTTCGGACCTAATTATCTAAAGTTAGAAGTTTAAGAAGTTTGAAATGAAAATGATGATTTTGAGGTTTGATTCATTGATTTTGATGTTATTTTGGCGATTTGATCGCACGGTGAAGTTCGTAGGGTGTTGTCGAGTTAGTGTGTGTGTTTGGTTAGGAGCCCCGAGGGCTCGGGAGTGTTTCAGAGGTGTTCAGGAAAGTTTTAGAACTTAGAAAAAAGTTTCAGAAATTCTGCAATAGGTGCCCAGACATTTTCTTCTTCGCGTTCGTGCACTCTCTCCCGCATTTGCGATGCCTTAGATTTTCCTCCTTCGCGTTCGCGTAACTGTTCTCGCGTTCGGTTCCCTTCAGCACGTTGCGTAAGGCCTCACGCGTTCGCGTAGGCCAAACTTTGGACCCCGGTATTTTTCCTCTTTGCGTCCGCACTTCTCTACTCGCGAACGCGATGGTTGTCAACTTGTGCCCTTCACGAACGCGACCCTACTGTCGCGAACGCGTAGGGTAATTTTCACCCAGCAATTTTTAATTCATAGAAACAGAACTATTTCGGGACCAACTTCAAATTTCATAACTCCTTCTTCTTCACACCTCTTGGGGCGACTTTTGAAGTGATTCTTCACCAAAGCTCCGTGGGTTAGTAATCCTTTACTTGTTTCCTTTCATTTCCTTCAACATCTATTAAAATCCTAGGCCTAAATCATGTAATTTAGGGTAGAAATTGGGGGAGAAGGGTAGAATTAGGGCTTTTCGATTTTCTTCAATTTAGACCTCATTTTGGGGTCGAACTTAAAAACAAATTGTAGATTCGGGCTCGTGGGTGAATATGAGATTTGATTTCGGTCCGAACCTCGTGTTTTGACCAAGCGGACCCGGGGCATTTTTGGAATTTTTGGACGAAAGCTTGAAAATTCATATTTAGGCATTGGTTTTAGTTTATTTAGCTATTATTAATATTTTAAGGTCATGATTTCATAGATTTGACCGAGTTGGAGCCGAATTCGAGGGGTAAAGCTACACTAGAGGCTTGAGTTGATTTTTGGAGCCTTTGAGGTAAGTGTTTGATCTAACTTTGGCTTGATGGAATAAGATTAGAATATTATTTGCTAATTGCTAAATGTTGAGTACGATGTATAGGCATGGTGACGAGTATCTATACACCGGTGCCTAGCATGACCGTGAGTCCTTATTGTGCTTATTCTGGTTTTGTCGTGACTCCTCCTTGTTAAATTGGTGAACCCTATATAATGTGAAGAGTATGGGAAGAAATTTAAGACTTGTAAACTCTTTGGAGCGTTGGCTCGAATGATAAAGTAACTATTGAGTAAGAAATGAAAGAAAGAGAAAGAGATGTGATTATTCCCTTTGGGCTATTTACGTATATTGATTATCTCCCTCGCCGGGATGTGAAAGTTATTGTTATTTTTTCCTTGCCGGGATATGTATTACTTTTGTCTATCCCATCGCCCCCATTGTTTGTGATTGCTGTTTGGGTTAGGTTGAGTGATAAAGCACGATGGGTGATGCCGTGCACGATTGTTTGATTATTATGCACGAAGGAATATTTCGTGCCATGTTTTGATTATATTATGCACGAAGGAATATTCCATGCCATGCCTTGATTATTAATGCACGAAGGAAAATTCCTTGCCATGTTTGATTATTATGCACGAAGGAACATTCCGTGTCATGTTTTGATTATATTATGCACGAAGGAACATTCTATGCCATGTTTTGGTTATATTAATGCACGAAGGAACATTACGTGACATGTTTGATTATTATGCACGAAGGAACATTCCGTGCCATGTTTTGATTATATTATGCACGAAGGAACATTCCGAAGGAACATTCCGTGCCATGTTTTGATTATATTATGCACGAAGGAACATTCCGTGCCATGTTTTGATTATATTATGCACGAAGGAACATTCCGTGCCATGTTTTGATTATTAATGCACGAAGGGGCATTCCGTGCCATGCCTTGATTATTAAAGTACGAAGGAACATTCCGTGCCATGTTTGATTACTATTGCATGAAGGAACATTCCGTGCCATGTTTTGGTTTTATTTGCACGAAGGATCATTCTGTTCCACGTTTTGATTATTAATGCACGAAGGGATATTCCGTGCCATGTTTGGTTTATTACTCTCGTTGACTTTGTAGTTGTACCGTTTCATTACTTATTTATTTACCTTGTATTCTAAACTGCTACAATCCCTACAGCATGCTCCCATCCCTCTTGACTTGTTAAATTTCTATATTCTCTCCTATTGTGTATATATATATTTGAACTGCACATGTTAGTTTGGTGGTCCTCTCTAGCCTCGTCACTACTTCGCCGGGGTTAGGCCAGGTACTTACCAGCACATGGGGTCGGTTGTGCTGATGTTACACTCTGTGCATCTTTTTTCACAGATCCAGGTGTTGGAGCAACATTTGAGTAGCAATAGCATTCTCGGAGCGATCTTCCAGTCTAAGGACATTCGAGGTAGACTTGCTGACGTCCGCAGGCCTGAAGTCCTTTCTATTTTTTTTCAGTTTGTTATCGTTGTATCGTAGCAGACAGTTTTATGTTTCATTCAAACCTTGTATTTAGTATTCTCTAGACGTTCGTGAGTACTGTGACACCAGTCTTGGGTAGAGGATTGCTAAACTTTCGCATTTCTTTTAGTAAATTTTATTTGAGACTTCCGCTTTATTGTTAAATGCTTCATTATTGTTAATGTTGTCGATGTTCGCTAAAAGAGGTAATTGACAATTGGCTTGCCTAGCTCCTATTAGTAGGTGCCATCATGACTCCCGAGGGTGGGAAATCCGGGTCGTGACAAGTTGGTATCAGAGCACTAGGTTACATAGGTCTCACAACTCACGGACAAACTCGGTAGAGTCTGAAGGATCGGTGCAGAGACGTTTGTATTTATCTCCCAGAGGCTACAGAGTTAGGAAAATTTCACATTTGTTTTTTCTTGTCGTGCGGTTCTATTTCTCAAGTACTGATTGAATTTCTATTCTGTTCCTCTGCAGATGCCGAGAACACGTTCTTCCTCTTCTACTGTGCAACAGTCCGAGCCCCCAGCAGCAGCTCCAGTGGCGGAGCCTCAGGTTGATTTGGAGGAGGAGGTGCCAGCCCCAGCAGTCCCGGTGGGCCCAGCTCAGTTCCCCGAAGGTTTCATTGCCATCCCAGTTCTTCAGAATGCTCTAGTCCAATTGGTAGGCTTCACGGAGAGTATCATTCGAGTGAGTTTGCTTCCAGGAGTTCAGCCAGCGGTGGAAGATCAGTCAGGTACAGTGGATCAGGCCGGGAGCGAGATCACTTTTTAGGAGGCGGCCAATGTGGGCCGTAGGGTTGAGGTGGTCCTGCTATAGCGAGGCAGTCATAGGTCGGATAAGATGCCCCATCATGCAGGCAGATACAGTGGTACCTCGTCAGGAGGTAGAGATTCTTATGGTAGAGGACATCCTTCCAGGCCTTTTTAGTCAGCTCTCCAGGTCACTCTTGGTACTTCAGGTGGTCATTCAAGCCGACAGGGTCAGCCTCAGTTCCCTCAGCTGCAATGCTCGTGTAGGTGTTATGAGTGTGATGAGTATGGTCACAATAGGAGGGTTTGACCGAGGTTGAGGGGTGCTTAGCCGCAACAGACGAGGTATTGCCATGCTTGTGGTGATCCGAGGCACATTGTCAGATATAGCCATCGAGTTTATGGAAGCTTCTAGCATTAGAGTTCTCGTGCTATGATTCAGGCACCGGAGGTTCCACAACCTGCCCAGCCATCTAGAGACGGTGGCAAAGGTGGAGGTAGAGGTCTTAGAGGTGGAGTTCAGGTCGCCAGAGCTAGGCCAGAGGCTGAGTCTTCAGGTGCAGACATTACAGGTACCATTCTGATTTGTATTAGAGATACTTCAGTGCTATTTTACCCTTGGT
>MU765409.1:0-25887 GCA_026770625.1 Nicotiana glauca | reverse complement strand
GGACATTGTTATGCACGTGTGGCGAAATAAGGCGGTGCCTATTATATTATTTATTGCACATGTGGCGAAATAAGGTGGGCTATGTCAGGGATTGATTGTATAGAGTTGTGACGGCCTTTGGTGGTATTCCAATTTGTTTTATATTGTGATTGTGGGTCGTTTACCTGTATGAACGTTACCGCTTGGGGGTTGTGAGGGAACATCGTACGTGCGGTCCGTCCTCCTTTTCATGTTTGATAGTTGGTAGAATTTTGTTAGAAACATTTGCACAAGCATACACGTAGCTGAACACTCCTATTAGAGGTGAATTCCTCCTGGTTTTTCTAAGGGTGGAGGTACGCCCGCGTATATCCATTATATTCGTGAGAGTGGCCCTATTTAGTCAGTTAGTTGTCAGTATGACCATGGGATTGATAGGGCACAAGATGCCAATCGTTAGATTTCAGATGCTGGGTTTTCGTGAGTTGTGGTTTGTCCGAGACTTGGTGAAATTGTGGAAAGAGTTGGATAAGACCTTTTGTGAACATCATTGTAGGATATGAGTTATTGACATGTTTTTTTTTCCTTGCTGTGTTGTGACCTTAGGATTTGGATTGTGATTCTGCCGTCGTTTTGTATCATCATTTATTATATTCTTGTTGTTAAATTTATGTATTTATCCGTTAATGTGAATTGTAGCATTTTTGGTCGTTTATGCATTCTTTACATATTCATATGTCGTTACCATTATTCCTATGATTATACTGTTTACCGACCGGTAGGTGTCTTGACTGTTCCTCGTTACTACTCCACCGAGGTTAGTCATGATACTTACTGGGCACCGCCGTGGTTTGCTCATACTACTCTTCTGCATATTTTTGTTGTACAGATACAGGTACTCCCGTTCAGTTCTGTCATCCTTGGAAGGAGGCGTATCGGTAGAGACTTTAAGGTATATCTGGTACGTCCACAGACCGAGGAGTCCCTTTCCAGCTTTTCTGTAATAAGTATAGTTCTTCCAGTATTTTCTCCTTGTATAGATATTCTTGAGTCAGAGCCTCTTATGTATCCCTTAGTTTGTGATTTGTGAGTTTCCGGGTTTTGGGAATTTGTTAGCTTGAGAATTGTTGTGGTATGTGTCGAGCGATACCTTAAACCCTGTTTATTTTGCCAGTTCAGTTTTATTTATTTCCTTCCGCAAATTTTTGGTTTATCTTCCACATTATTAGGCTTACCTAGTCGTACGGACTAGGTTCCATGTTCATGAAGGGTGAACTGGGGTCGTCACAGTTTCTTAGGAACTAACAGAAGGTTAGTGTATGTTATTAACTTTGGCAAAGATGCACCCCCATAGAACTCCTCCATTAGCTTGAAAATGTCTTCTTCCAAAATGTCCCAACAGTGTTGATAGAACAAGCCAATAAAGCCATCAGGTCCACTAGCATTATCACTACATAATGCAAACACATGTTCCTTTACCTCTTCCATGGTAGGAAACTTACATAGCACCAGATTCTGATCAACAGAGACTATAATAGGTACATTATTTAATATATCAAATCTTGTACTAACCTCTTCTTATGTAAATTATTTTTGAAAAATTTCCACTGCAACATCTACCATGAGATCCTATGATTTCAGCCAAGCACCATCACCATTATGTATTCTCTAGAGCTGCAGCTTCTGCCTCTTGCCATTCACATAGTTATGTAAAAAAGCCTTGTATTTCTGTTACCTTGAATGAACATTAAGAATGGATCTCCAATGAAGTATGACACCCAATGCTGCCTTACAATATCTTTAAAAGTATCATGCTTGGTCAAGAAACCGAGGAACTTAAAAGGTTTAACACACCGCATAGACTCTTCCCACAACTCATCATTAATGGAGCATGATCAGACCAATCCTTATGAGGTGCTCAACTAAAATATTTTTGAAAAGATTCTGCAAAGGAGGATTGATAAAAATTATGTCCAGCCTCTTGAAGATACATTCTGAATTTGATCTACCATTTCACAAAGTGAAAGGGCTACCTTTATATCCAAGATTAAACAATCCACAAGAATTCACACAAAAGGCAAAATCTTCATCAAGTGGATACACTGGCAATCCTCCTATCTTCTTATCTTCATGTAATACAACATTAAATCTCCTCCAGCTACCCAAGGTAACTCCATATCACTTGCTAAATATTAGTCTTCTCACAATTCAAGTCTTTCAAGGGCTGAAAATTTAGCATACACAAAATCCATCATTATGTGTTTGCCAATATCCTAATGATATACCCTAATAGTAACATGTTGCTCAGTATCTATTAACAACTCCCACTCAACTACATCATCAACGAACAACCAGATTATACCTCTAATTCTTGGCATAACAACATCCATACCTAATATTCTTCTGTACCTCTAAATATGTCTACAATTATGAAAAGGCTCCATCAATGCAACAATGAAGAAACAATGTCCTCTTTGCATCTTAATCACCCTCTGAAAGGTCTTCTATGTATTAACAAACATTATGTTCCAAACAAGGGTTTCAGTCATCATTTAATCATTGATATTGCCCTCTTGGGCACGATCCTTTTAGGTTCAATAATTTCTTTATCTTGGCGTTGCTTCATTCCCTTCTTTCCACTCTTTCCATCAGCTCTAAGTGATAGATCTATTCCCTTGCTACTGCCTTGAAATTTCCTAATGTTGACTCATCATCTCCTTCTTCCTCAAACAACTTGTGTTCAACCATGGCATGCTGATCTCCACAGGTGTGACATTGTGTATGACAAGATCATTCAACATCAAGAACATTCAGCTTAATATACAATGGTTATCCAGTTCCAAAAGAACAAGTCATAGGGCTTGGGTCCATAACATTTGCTGCTTGAAGCATTATAGCATCTGAGTTTGCTATCCATTTGTTTCATTCATCACCATATCATTTTGATCTCCAGCCCCCAAAAATTTCTACAGCATCTTGAATTGAGCATAGATAGATTCCAGACTAGGGTTTAATGTAGCTTTTCCTACTGAAGTTATTTTTCCATTAAGATTCATGGCCTTACCACCAAATATTTGGTGATCCAAACTCATTGTATCTTGTAAAACCTCCACACTATAATTCTCAACCCGATCCCCGCCTAAAACATCCACCGGAACACCCTCAACACTTGGAAAAACCTTCCCAGGTAATTTATGGTTTACTATTCCATTGCCCTGCTTCTTAGGTGTAGGTTTTGCACTTGTTCCTCCAGTTTTTCCAGCTTCTTTTTATGCTCTTTTATCGATTCCAGCTGGTAGTATATCTTGTTGATCATCAGAGATAAGAATACCTTCAACCCTAGTTTTTAAGCTAGGGTTTACTGTAGTATCTCACTTAATTAGGTCTGCCTAATTTTCTTGTGCATTCTCCCTTTGAGGTATGACATTATAAGCATAAATATCTCTGGAATTCTACTCTATTAACTTAACTTCTACATTCCACAATGTAGTACTATCATTTGTAGCTCCAATTTAATCAGTTGCCTTAGGATGACTCTCCATCGTTTGTGATGGGACTTCTTTACATAAGTAATTGGTTGTCACATTAATAGCATTTTTAGGAGCACCAAATCTTCTTTGATCCCAATCAACAGGCTTTCCTTTTATGTATCCACCCCAGTCCATGTAGCACTAGGATTAGGGCTCTTTGTACCGCACTACAACAAATTTGATTATCAATGATGAATTATTTTGTCACCTATGATTCACTTTTCGTCACCAAAGATTTTTTGTGACAAAATTTTTTTTGTCAATCTTTCATCTCTAAAACACCGTCACTAATAACATATAAAGGCAACTTTGTGTTTCGTCGCCAAATAATAAAGTATTAAATATGAAATTCTTTTTCGTCCCCAAATACATAATATTTATGACGGATTTATTTGTCATAAAAAGTACCAAAAAATCGTACTTAATAATATGATTTCGTCACTAAAAGTGCATTAATGTTGACGAAACTGCCTCGTCTCTAAAAAATTAGTTTAATTACTGACGACGTCAAATGTCTCTAAAGCTATGTGTGTTTCGTAGTTGAAAAATCGTAAATTTGTCACTAAAGACTACCTTTTATCTAAAAAAAAGTATTTCGTCCCTAAATATATAATTAATGACAATTATAATTTTGTAGTTAAAACTATCATTTCATTACTAAAAAAAATATTTTTATTGACAAAACGAAGTTGTCACTATATGTTATGATAATTAGTGATAATTACAATTGTCAAAAAATAGAAAGTTGATTCGTAGTTAATAAAAAGATCATTTTGGGACATAAATTATTTTTGTCACTAAATATAGTGAATTTATGACGAACTTAACTTGTTTCGTGACGAAAATGTGATATTCCTAAAAACTATACAAAAGTGAACTTTTTTGTCACTAATAACAAATGTTTGATGACGTTTATATTTGTATTTGTTTTAGATCGTCGTTATACGAATTTGAAATAACATAATAAAACAATCAAGGTAATAACAGAAAAACAAAAACAATCAAAGGTAACAAAAATATTCACCATTGATCATAAAACTAATATTAAAACTATATTGAAATAAAAGCTCCTTAAATTAAAAGAAGCATAACTAAAGTGAATATGTCCAACATTAAAGTCTAACTGAGAAATATTACTCCTAAACTAGGACTAAAAAATGGAGGAATGCAGTGACACTTCACTTGCAATTAGTCTTGATCCAATAGTTAGCTTCATATACCTGTATAAAAGATAGAGAAAAAATTAAGATTTAAGTTAATAGTTCATGGTATCATGGTATAAATAAAATATAATTTGTATAATCTACAACTTCTTGTTAGACGTAGAGTTTAATCGGTGAAACAAATAAATGAATTGTGATACAAATAAATAAAAATGAGAAAAAATATAAATAGTGTGAAGTTTAGTGTACCCAAAGTTGATAATCTGGTGGAACTCAATCTTCGCTGTATCATTAAAAAAAATATTCGAACTTAGATGCTAAAAGAATTATAATGTAGTTCAAAATGGCAAGAAATGGACACAGTCGAAAGAGAGAAACAAGACTGTCACATGAAAGAAGTGGAAAAATAAATCAAAATGCGGATGAGAAGCTCAGAATGTTTAAAAGAAATGGGCTTCAAGCAGACTGGAATTGGTCAAGAAATATGGAGATCAAGCGGGGCACAAAAGTCAGCAGAAAGTATTGTGATCAAATCCCTTGGGAGATGATCATAGTACTGATGCTTTTAACTAACAGTATCTTCTTTTTTGCAGGGAAAGTTATTGTATTCATGCCTCATCTTTGGCTAAACTATTCAAGGGTCGTATTAGCACATTGTGCTCATTCACTAGATGGAATAGCAGAGATGAGCACAAGCATGGAAGATTGAAGAAATTATACTAGTTTAATAACCAATCTCTGTAGGACTAATATGCACAGGAGGATTTTATGTAGTAATGAAGGATGGTTGGTTTCAGATGCAAGCAAGCAAGGAGACTTTCTAAAGCATATAAGAGCAATGGTTTTGTGGGGTGTTTCATACCCACAATCAAAAAACAAATCAACTCATATAGGGGGTCAGGCAAGGATGCAAAAAGCAGGATATTCAATTGCAGATCATCAAATCCAAGAGGAGGAGATGGTGATCAGCAGTTATGATATCTATGTGGTATTTGATGAAGGAGAGAAGTCAGAAATCATTTCCTCCTATTTGCTATAACTTCAAAGGGTGGTATTAGCACTTTGTGCTCATTCCCTTGAAGGAGTAACAATAGGAGGTAAATGCATGGACACATTGACAGTACAAGATAAACCGGGATTGACAGTGCAAGATAAATTGGTATTACTAATGCACAGGAAGTACAAATCATAGGAGCAAACATGTATAGGACTGATAATCAGCTCACTAAGGTCACCAACTACCAAATGGAGATCACAACAACAAGATGGAAAATGCAACAGAAACAGTGGACATATTCCAGATTGGACAGGAATTTCAGACACAATGAATGTAAAGTGGAGCATAAGTGTAATACAAAATACTAGCAGGACATACTAGGAAGGAATTCAGGCAGCAAAAACACAAGAAGCTGAAATAGAGATTGGCCGCAAAGGAAATAGACCGCAGGACATAGCATGACTCAAATATGAAGACTGGACTACTACAGGTAAATTCATGAAATGCAGACAATCATGGAAAAACATACATATCATCTGGGCAAATCAAGTATTTCTACAGCAGCAAGAAGGGAATCAACAAGCCAAAACAATCACAATGGATATGATCGTACAAGTTGAAAGTGGCTATGGATGCAAAATGCATGCACATTGGTTCAGAAGGCTTCAAAGGCTAATACTTAGCATATGTAATAATGCTCGATTTCAGTATGATTTTAGGATAGTAGTAGCTTGCAAAGTTTATTTGTTACATTTTGTAAGACCTCCAAACATGTTTGCTTTTATTTTTAGATATTTATAAAATAGCCCTAGGTACACTGCCTAGTGGATTTTGCTATAAAAAAAAGAATTATAATTGAATATATTATTTTTAAGTTATAGTGCTTCTAAACTTGATGGTGATGAGTCAATAAAATGATTCTTCATTTCGCTTAATATTTCCTCTTATCGTGCCCTTAAAGTACCCAACTCAGAAGTTAATGTTTGTACCTGTATCCGCTCATCTGCTACCTCAGTTTTAGCTACATTAAAACATTCTTTTAAACCATGTTGGGCAGTAGTAGCATCCTATTTTGCCCTCCTAAGAGCGTCCTCTAATTCTGTTGTCCTTCTTTTTGTTGCTGTAGTTGTATTAGGCTTTGGACCATAGACTAGGCCTTTAATATATCTCGACCTTGTACCAAGTACATTATCAACAATTTCATCAATAATAATTGGATTCTCTTTAAAAATAGACTGAGCTCTCAAATCTCTCATTTTGTTCTACATAAAATATTACATCAGTTAAATTAATTATAAGATAGAATGAATACATGTGACATATTACTAAAATATTACTTACGTAGTTAGTCTTAGCCTTTAGAGATGACCATCCTTTTTCACTCGAGTAATGGGTGCTTTTGTAGAACTCAATCCTATTTGGCTCTACTCCTTCATGTTCCTTCACACCCTACACAATATGAAAATAATATGAAATATTACTAAAATATCATCTTAGTAATGAATGTGTAGGGTAATTGAACCTCAACCACATTGACATGATTAGATTACAGGCTTAACAAAAGGTAATGAATGTATGTGAAACAAAGCTTTTTACCTATACCAACTCCTGTCAAGGCAGCTATTTTTGAGAGTTTTGTGAGACAGAACATTGCAGAGTCAGAAATTGATGTGACAAGCAATATTACACAGCTAACGGAGAGTTATAGCTTCCCAACTAATAGAAAGGCAGAATTTTTATATGCTATTTGTCCTTTTATAAAAAAATAAACTGGGGGAAAGGAAACACATAAAGGTTTTATATCAGAAAGCTCAATATATTTAAGAGCCTTAAAAATACTACTACTAACAGTTGTTGTAGAATACATGACGCAGACATAGAACTGGTTTTCTTTGTTATTAAGGTCCTAGATGTGATCCTAATATTTGACAATTAAAAGTATAAATAAAGCATGCTGACAAAGATTTAAAGAAAAGAAAAGAGATACTGTGACGACCCGGCCCGTCGTCACGCGAGTTACCACCCCGTTTTCCCCATATTATGTTGCTCTATGTTTCAATATCAGTATTTGAGTCGATCGGGTAGAATTGGATTGGTTTTAGTTGGAAATGAGGCACTTAGTCTCTTAAAGGAGAGCTTGTTTTGGAAAAGTCAATCGAAAGTTGGCTATTTAGTTAGAGGGCTTGGATGTAAATTTTGGTGATTCGGTTAGCTTCGAAGAATGATTTGTGACTTAGGAGTGTGATCGGAATTAAATTTGGAGGTCCGGTGTAGAATTAGGCTTGAATTGGGGAAGTTAGAAGTTTGGCGAATTCCGGTTGGTAGGTGAGATTTTGATATGGGGGTATGAATAGAATTCCGAGAGTTGGAGTAACTCCGTTAGGTGATTTTGGAGGTGCGGGTAAAATTTCAGATCATTTGGAGGTGATTTAGTCGGGTTTTTGATCGAATGCGTGTTTCGGAAATATTGAAGAAACTTAGGCTTGAATCCGTGGTGAATTGATTATTTTGTTGTTGTTTGGTGCTGGGCACGCGTTCGCGTAGAAGAAAAGTAGAGGGCCAGCCTGGCTTCAACGCATTCGCATTCAGAAGGACGCGTTCGCGTGGTTTCAGGGGCCAGGCCTTCGCATTCGCGGGAGATCAGACGTGTTCGCGAAGGGCAATTTTGTCAGAGGAAAAATTTATGCATCGCGAACGCAATAGTGGTCTCGCGTTCGCATAGAAGAAAAAGCTGTAGAAAGAAGGATTTATTAAGGACATTTCATCCGCCACCCATTTATCATTTCCTCCATTTTTGAACCACCTCAAGAGCTTTTTGGTAGAAATTGAAGAGGGTTTTGACGGGAATCGATTGGAAGTAAGTCTCGTGACCTAGAAATGCTATTTTATTGAAGAATCAACCTTTAATTCTTGGAAAATTGGGTGAAAATCTGAAGAACTAGGGCTTGGGTTTTTGAAATAGAAATTTGGGATTTGAAGGAGCATTTGAACTCCGATTTTGGTAAATTTTATATGTACGGATCCGTGGAGAGACAAGGAATCTGGTGATGTTAATTTCGTAATTTTTCGAGAAGTGGGCCAGGGGCTCAAGTTTTGCCAACTTCGTGATTTTTGTTAATTTTCGAGTCTTTTTGATTGGGTCATGTTCCCTTAGCCTATTGTGATGTATTCCTTGTGGTCTTGACCAAATTCTATGCACGAGGAGGTTGATTTTCGAGGAAAGCGCAAGGTGAGCTAGGATTTCGGCCGGCTTAAGGTGAGTAATGGTTATAAATGATGCTCTGAGTGTTTGAAACCCCGTATTTGCACTACGTGGTGCTATGTTGAGATGAGGTATGCACTGTATGATGAGTGTGGTGTTGGTACGACTGTGGATTCGGACTCGGTCCATCCTGATTGATGACTCTACTGTACTTTTGTCTGAGACTGAATTAAATCAAGATATTTTGGGCTAGTTGCCATGTTTGGGGCCTTGTGCCGATCTATAGAACCCTTAGGGAGCATGCTGTGCTAGTTGACCTCACTTTACCTGTTGAAATCATGCTCTCAGTCATATTCTTAACTGTAAAACGTAATATGAACCGGCCATAGAAATTGACACTTTAAATGAGGAATACCTGGGGTTGGAAACCCTGTCTTAGCTAAGTGGGCCCGAGAGGCCAAGTCTATATAGACTGGGAGGGGTCAAGGACCTCATAGTGAGGGTATTTGATATATACCAGATCGGGCTGCACGCCGCAGCATTATATATATATGTATATGGATCGGACTGCACACCGCAGTATTATATTATATGGATCGGACTGCACGCTACAGTGATACAGTATATGGATCGGACTGCACGCCGCAGTATTATAGCGCTTGGGCTGTAGGAGCCCCTCCGGAGTCTACATACCCCCAGTGAGCGCAGTCGACTATTATTATTGGATCGGGCTCCACGCCGCGGCAGTGTAGGTAAATCGCCGGGCTTTGAGAGATATTCACCTGTTATCCCTGCTTAGCTGTTGTTTACTGCTTTACTGTTGGTTATAGATCTTTGTAGTGTTTTTACGAGAATTCTTAGTTTCAGTTGTTATTTATTTCTATTACTCAATGATTCGGAGTACTCAGTTTAGTCCCTACACCTTTTGTGCAGATTCATGTGCATCACACTCTGAGGGAGGACCTATCTAGAAGGTCAGCATTTCTTCGGGAGCATCGAGGTAGCTGCCTGGCGTTCGCAGCTCTAATTCTTCCCTCCTACTCTTATCCTTTTATTATTCTGCTTCCTAGACAGTATTGTTAGGATGACACTCTGTATTATAGGCTCATGGTCGTGACACCGAATCCTGTTATGGGCTTATGTTTCTTGTATTCTGTTGGATTTCAGTACATTTTCTCCGCATTAATAGCCTTTTGCATACTGGTTTGGTAACTAAATAACTGTGTTTAAACTCTTGAATCACCAATACTTTTGGGGTAATTGTTGAATGGTTGGGCTTTCCTAACAAGGTGTTGGGCGCCATCGCGATCGGGGTTTGGGTCCTGACAAGTTGGTATAAGGGCCTAGGTTACCTGGTCTCGCGAATCATGAACCAGTTTAGTAGAGTCTCGCGAAACGGTAAGGGGACGCCTGTACTTCTCCTAGGGAGGCTGCAAAACCTTTAGGAAAACTTCATATTCTTGAAATCCGAGAACTAAACTTCTGTATTCTATTCTCTCGCAGATAGCAAGGACCCTTGCTACCGAACGTGGAGGACGACCACCAGTACCACCCCCTCGAGGCCGTGGAGGCGGTCGTGGTCGTGGTCGAGGCATAGCTGCAGGGGCAACACCTATTGACCCACCAATCACCTTAGTTCAGGGCCAGACTCCAGTTGTTGATGCTCCAGCAGCACTTGTGCAGGCACCAGCAATGCCCATTGTGATTCCGGGCCTCCAGGAGACCTTGGCCTAGATACTATCAGTTTGCACTGGCCTAGCCCAGGTAGTCTCAGCCACCACTACAGCGCCTACTTCTCAGGCAGGGGGAGGCAGTCAGACCCCCGCTGCTCGCACACCCGAGCAGGTTTGCACTAATATAATTACCCCGCCGATCGTTTCATCAGTTACCGCTCTCTTTCCCCCCATTTCAGCTTCTTTATCTGTTATTCAGCTATAATTTATCTCATAGTGTTGGTTAGCTTGGGTTCTGAGTGGTTTCGTACAAAAATGAGATACTTAGTCTCTTGAGTTAGTCTTTTAGTTGGAAGAGTTAATCGGAAGTTGAATTATGAGCAAATGATCTTGCAATTCGGTTTATGTGATCCAGATATCTTGGAGAGATTAATTAGGACTTAAGAGCATGATCGGAATATATTTTGGAGGTATGGAGTAGATTTAAGCTCGAATTGGTGAAATTAGAATTTTGGCATTTTTCTATTGGTAGTAGAGATTTTGATATCGGGGTCGGAATAGAATTCTAGATGTTGCACAAGGTCCGTTGTGTCATATGTAATGTGTGTGAAAAATTTCAGGTCATTCGGACGAGGTTTGACAGACATTTTGATCAAAGTGGAATTTGGATATTTTTGGAAACCTTAGGCTTGAATCCGATGTTACTTTGTTGATTTGATGTTATTTTAGGTATTTTTAAGTTTAGTATAAGTTTGGATAGTTATATATGTCTTATTAATACTTATGGTTGAGGTCCTGGGGGCCTCGGGGTGATTTCAGATTGTTTACGAAAAATTTGGAGTTTGAAATTTGCAGCTAAAGCTGCTGAATTACTGTCATAACCGCACCTGCATCTTGGGGACCATAGAAGCGGACGAGTAGCCGCATATGCAAAAATGGGCGAGAGGAGCTAGAATTGCAGATGCAGAGGTTCGAGCGCACCTGCAATATCGCAGGTGCGGTCCTTGAGCGGATGAGTGACTCCCGCAGAAGCGGGTCCGTAGGTGTGAGATCTTGACCACATAAGCGGTTTAGCTGGGCAGAACATATAAATTAAGTCCCTCCCAAATTTTTGGCTATTCCACCATTTTCATACACGGTTTTGAGCTTGGGAGAGCAAATTGAAGAGAGATTTTAAGAGGGTTTCGTTGAGGTAAGGTTTTTGGACCCTAAACTTGTTTCTATGATGGTTTATAATTGTTTAAGCTCGAAATATATGGAAATTAGTAGCAAAAAATGCAGGTTTAGGGCTTGGAAATTTGATATAGGGATTTGAGGGCTCATTTATGGTAGGATTTCGATATATTTGGTATGCAGAACTCGTGAGGGTGTAAGGATTTAATTTTTGTGAATTTTATCAAAATCCGAGACGTGGGCCCGGGGTGGGGTCGAGTTTGGTCAATTTCGGGATTCTTCATGTAAATTTATTATTTTCAAGTGGGCCTTGTTCCATTAGCATATTTGTGATGGTATGAATATATTTTTGTTAGATTTGGAGCATTCGGAGGCTAATTCAAGAGGCAACGACATCGCATGCTAGAATTTGGATCGGATTAAGGTATCCAATGATTGTAAATATTGTCCCGAGGGTATGTAACCCCAGATTTCACTTCGTTTTTCTATTTTAAGGTGGCGCGCGCACTAGGTGACCAGCGTGGGGTCGTGCACTATTGGGGATTGTGACTTGGTCCATCTCGTATGACTATTAAATCACGTATTTACTTGGAAACTATTGGATATTATTATGTTTTGGAAAGTATTACTATGTTTGGGTCTAACTACCATGTTTGGGCCTCATGCCGTCTGTTTGGACCCTTAGGGGCTTTTACTACTATTTACTCACTATTTTTGGCTTAATATTTACACTCAGTCATGCTAAGTTCTTACTATTTTCATGACTCAATTATATTCACTGCTTATGATTTCATAAATGATATTTTTAGCCAAGTACTTGTTTTACTGTCAACCCGAAGGGGCTTAAGTGAGTTCTGACTGAGTGAGGCCGAGGGCCTATTTGTGAGAATATCATAGGATCGGGCTGTATGCTGTAACGAGTTGTACTAATTGTGATATATGAGAGGCTGAGGGCCTGATTTATTATGCCACTAAATGTCTTGTGATAGCGCCGGGATCGTAGGAACCCTTTTAAGAGTCTATACACCCCCAGTAAGCGCGGGTACCCAGTGTGAGATGTGATATTGCCCGAGGGGCTGTTATTTTTTCATGTTGTGTCCTGAGGGGCTAATTACGAGTGACTGTGAGGTAGCCCAAGCGGCTGGTTTCTATTGATATTATGCCTCAGCGGTTGTTTGCATTCTATGACCCGTTTGAAACTATTGGAAGATGTTTTAAAAATTTTTATTTATTGAGTTGTTTTTATGAGTTTTATTGTTTTACTGCATTGTTCTGGACTTATACTATTTTGTTGTAGCTTCTTGATGCGGTTTACATATTTTCTTACTGCTCAACTACTTTTACTTTTATTACTTACTGAGTTGGCATACTCACATTACTCAGTGCACCTTGTGTGTAGATCCAGAACTCTAGGGTCGTGATAGTGGGTGCTGATTTGGCTTCAAGCAGGCCTTCGGAGTCGACTAGGTAGCTACTTGGTGTTTGTAGCCCTATGCTTCTCCTTCCTATCTTATTCATCTTTATATTAGCACTATTTTCTAACTATGTTGTCTTTTCTTATTCATAGACGAGTTGCAATTGCTCATGACTGGTGACTGTTTTATATATATATTTTTTGCATTGCGTAAACTTCTATTAATGGATGTTAGCTAATTAATGGTTTAAAATGACTTATATGAACTTATGGTTGGTTTTGAGGTTTGTGTCGGTTAGACTAGTTTCATGTTAGGAACCATCACGACCGGGTCAATTTTAGGGTCGTGACAAGTTTGTATTAGAGCCTAGGTTGCATAGGTCTCATGAGTTATGAGTGGATTTAGTATAGTTTCGTTGATCGGTACGTAGAGTCTGTACTTATACTCGGGAGGCTGCAGAACCTTTTAGGGAAAACTTCACATTCTTGAGTTCTTGACATGCGAATCAGTTGATTCTAGTACCAAACTTTTGTTATTCTATTCTCTCACAGATGGTGAGGACATATGTTACCAGCAAGGATGGATGACCACCTGTTGGGGCCACTAGAGGCTGAGGACGCGACCGAGGCCGTGGTAGGGGTAGGTGTAGCCCACACAAGAGCTAGGGCATGACTTGTAGATCCACCAACTGCCCCAGTTCATGATCAGGTCCCAGTTATGGACGCTCCAGTAGCACCAGCTCAGGCACCGGTTGTGCCTAGTGTGATTTCATGCCTCTGGGAGTCCCTGTTCCAGATTCTATTAGTATGCACTAGCCTAGCTCAGGCGCTCTCGGTTACTACAGTCGTAACTAATTCTTAGGCTGGGGGAGGCACTCAGACTCCCGCCCTCGCACACCGGAGTAGGTCGTGCAGGGACTTCAAACACAGGGGGCACATCTAGCCCAGCTGGATACAGCTGCTTAGGACTATGTAGCTCATATTATGCCATAGGAAGAGTAGCATAGATTGGAGAGGCTTGGTAGACTTTAACCTTCGACTTTCAGTGGTATAAAGGGCGAAGATGCTCGGGGTTTCTTGGACAAGTGTCAGAGGGTTCTTCGTACAGTGGATATTCTGGAGACTAGAGGGGTAGCATTTACTACTTTTCAGTTTTCTAGAGCTGCCTTCACTTGGTGGACACTTATGAGAGGCGTAGGTTGTTGGTGCAGCGCCCCTTACCCAGCAGTAGTTATCTATTCTCTTTTTGGAAAAGTATGTGCCACAGTCCCGCATGGAGGAGCTACACATGCGGTTTGAGTAGTTGTGACAAGTGATTTGATTGTGATACACTATGATATGAGGTTCTCGGTGTTAGATCGTCATGTTGTTTGGTTGGTTCCAACGGATAGAGAGAGGTTTAGGAGATTAGTTGAGGCCTCACATATCAGCTTCGGATTCTCATGACCAGGGAGAGGGTGTCAGGTGATACTTTTGAGAAGAGGTTGTTGATACCGCTCGCGAGATTGAGTCAGTTCGTACCCAAGAGCGAGATAAAAGAGAGGCCAAGAGGCCTCAGGGATCTGGTAGTTTTCGTGGTACTCCTTCGAGAGGTCAGTTTCAGTACGGTAGAGGGCGCCCATTCGGGCATGCTCAGTCAGCCCGCCTAGGTTATCTTGACGCATACGCGGGCCATGGTTCTCACACTTGTCATCATGTCCATTCATCACTCAGTTCCCTTACAGCCAAGTGTTCGTCCCATGCTCCATCAATCCAGGGCTTTTTTATGTCTGGTGCATCTGCTAGTCATTCTAGTGCTAGGGGTTCTCGTTAGTCTTCGTCTCTAGCACCAGGGAGTTTTTATGATTGTGGAGAGTTGGGAAACATATGGAGGAGTGTCCTTGCCTCCTTGAAGGTTCATCTCAGCAGAGGAGTCAGCCATCGACTTCAGCACCAATTACTTCACCACTCACCCACCCAGCTAGGGGTGGAGGACAGACAACTAGGGGTCGTCACAGAGGGGGAGGTCGATTAGGTGGTAGTCAGGCCCGTTTCTATACACTCCACCTAGGCCCGATGCTATTGCTTTAGATATCGTGATTACAGGTATTGTCTCAGTATGCCACAACGATGCATATGTGTTATTTGATCCCGGATCTACTTTTTCATATTTGCCATCATATTTTGCTCGTTATTTGGATATGCCCCGTGAGTCTCTTGTTTCCTCCTTCACGGGACAAAAGACTAATTTCTTATGTACAAATAAGGAGATAATTGGCTACTCGGATTCAGACGTTGCTGGTTGTGCTGATTCACGCAAATTAACATCAAGATACATTTTCATGTTAGCTGGTGGAACTATATGATGGAGGAGTGACAAACAGATTCTGACTGCTACTTCTACTATGGAGGCTGTGTTTGTTTCTCGTTTTGAGGCTACCTCACATGGTGTATGGTTGAAGAGTTTCATTTCTGGGGTTAGAATTGTCAATTTGATCTCCAGGCCATTGAGGATATATTTTGATTATTCGGTAGCTATCTTTATGGCTAAGAATAACAAAAGTGGGAGTCAAAGCAAGCATATTGACATTAAGTATCTAGACATATGAGAACGTGTTAAAGATTAAATAAAAGTGGCCATTGAGCACATTAGCACTGAATAGATGTTAGCAGATCCTTTAACTAAACGCATGCCACTAAAAAAATTTAAGGATCATGTAGTTATGATGGAACTTGGCTCCACTATATAAGTTTCGTTGTAACAACGATATTTATGAAACTCTTTGATTGTATGAAATTTCTCATATTGTTATTGTGTAAATATTCAGTTATTTTGAGAAATATTACTAAAGTATGGACCAAGAATAAATATTGGGTTTTATTCATTAAGAAATATAAGCTAAAGTTTAGAGGCATAATGTATCGTGATACATGGAAGATACTACTCACTCATAGAGAAACCATCATCATAATTCATGTATTATGATTCTCTCTAAAATATATTTTGGGCATCTTGTATATGGACCAAGTGAGAGAAAGTAGGAAACGTCCTTTTACATTGAATGTTTCATAAGGTGGTCCATTTAATTTGAACTAGTTAAAACTCCATGTATGCGGCTAAAATAGGATAGACCAATTTCACAGTCGATGAGGCATTGCGTAATTTCATCTCGAAGGGCCCGAAGGATAGATCGGGGTTCGAAACCTTCGAAGGTTCTTCGTGCCCGGTGTCGAGGTAGAACAAACCAGTGGTTATCGCAAGTAAGCGGGAAGTTCCCTAGAGGCAGTATTTTTTTGACAACGCCTGCACTAACAGTGGCAGCCTGTACCAGGCTGATTGAGTGGTTGTACCAGCTACATTATATAATAATTACACATGTGTCATATTAAAATTTTTCCCTCATATATAAAAGGGAACCCTTGCCTTTTTTAGGGAGAGACTTCTCACAAATTCAATACAAGAACATTTCTCTGCTCTCTGACTTGAATATATTCCTTTGGTTCCATTATTTACACTTATTGCTTATACTCATTGTGTTCTATCTTTTGCTCGTCATTTATTGCTCATTATCGATCATAAAGTGCCGCCATCACAGCTCCCATAATTATTAATCCTACCTCGATTGCCTTTAGCCGGGCATCTGACTCGACCTCGAAGCCCCGTATATACCAGTTCGAGTCCTCGATTTTCAACCATTCGGTTTGGTCATTACACTATCTACAAGCTCTTATCTTATTTCCTAGCCTTTCATAAAGTATCTATTGCCTAACAACAAGCATGAAAATAGGTCGCGTATTTTTAGAATCACAAAATCAAATCTAATTGCAATTACTGTTTTCAAGATAAACACTACCTTCTTCAATTCCCTTCTTTAATTTATGTAACTGCCCAAGTTGTGAATAAACTTTTGCTCACTTATGTGACTATTTCAAAATTGTTCTTGATGGAAGAACTATATATATATATATAAAAGCACAAATTTCCTTCTCCATTAACTACACCATTATAGTGAGGATTTTTGAGTGCTTAGAATATTCACCGGAGTAGAAAACCACACCATCGGCAAAATTGCAACAACGGCCGGAGGTTTGTCCGATTTTTATTTCCGTTGCGTTCGGCTCTTACATTTGTATCTCATAATTTAATTATTATACAATCCAACTAACTAAATCTAATTGATTATCTTCACATCGTATGTATCCGATCATTTTAAGTTCAACTCCAGCTCAAGAAATCCTCCTTCATATGAACCTTTCTCCATTGGAATCAATAACATTAAATACGAAATTATAATCGTAAAGCTTCATTCGTTGTCAAGTCGACAATAAATTTATTTGTCGAATAGCTATTACATGGTAAACAGAAATCAAACTATTTAGCCCAAGGAAATAGTTGGTCATCACTATTTAGCCAAATGAAATAACAACGATTATCAACATGTACATTCTCTCCATTTTGAGAATTATCAATATCATTGTAAGGACTGAGACTTCTGTAGCCAATAAATTTGTGTCAAGAAAATAAAATCAAGACCGAAAATATCACAACAATCGTAGTATTTGATTTTGAATATTTGAGTGTACAATCTCTATGAATCCTCTGATTCTTCTTTTCAACAGTAAATAAATTCAAGGGCCTTTAAACTTGATCATGAATTTGTAGTTGTCGCCACGAACGATGATCTTGTTCTTGAGCTTGAGCTTGATTGCTTGAACTTGAACTTGATTTGGTCTTCGTTCTTGAGCTTGAACTTGACTTGTTCTTTGTTCTTGAGCTTGAACTTGATTTCTTGAAGCTTGAAACTTGTGGAGGAATTTGCAGCGTTGATCTACGAGCTCTTTCTTGCTTCTTGTTATAACTTCTAGTGTCTTTTCTGAGTTATGAAGACCCCTATTTATAATTGTGGAAGGGAAGAGTCATGATAAGAACAAACTCTTTCCGACCAATCAAATTGAAGTGTGACATGGCCGCATTTGATTGGCCAGAACATGTCACTTGCACACGTGGCGCGATTTTATTGGCCTTTTAGTGTGACTGGACATGCCTTGTCATTTTGACACGTGGCATGGTCCTATTGGCTCTTCCGCTTGACTTGGCATGCCACGTCATTTCACGCGTGGCACCAAACTGGGCCTCTAGGAAGATGTCATCTTGGGCTTAATGAAGTGGGCTCATCACTTTAGCCCAATTAAGTGGGCTAGCCCAATAGATTAAGACTTATTTATTTAATCCATATATATTGGACTTATATAATTAATTCATTTATATATTAGCCCAAAATATTTATTTGGACCAACATATCTTGAATTTAAAATATAGTCCAAATTATTTTACGAATTTAATTCTAATAAAATTTATATGCCTACAAATGCCCCCTATTTCAAGACTTGTTAAAATATCAACGCATCAGAGACGAGGCTTGAAGTACTGTGCTTGGACGATTGAGCGACTCGCACTTTGTTTGTCAACAGATGAAAAGCTATAAATTTTCAAGCTTTCCAAATTAAACCATTCTCCCCCTTTTAGTGTATAATAATCCATGCCAAGACTTTGATTTAAATCAACTAATTCATGTGAGCAACTAGCAAAATCAGAGATAAGCTCACCTAAGACAAAATAATTCATGGAAACTTTGATTTACATGTTTCACGTAATCAAAGGTGTGACCAAAGACTAAAAAAAGTATTATTTTAATATTACACCTGGTCCCTATGTAGGCTTCCATTTGCAAAGACCTGAGCAACTTAATATGAATAGAATCGTGAATAGTATCCATATTAACATTGGACGCGTCGACGAATGCTTTTTCCTCCAGCCTTTACGTTGTTTAAACATTCAAGCAAGGAAGCTATTTGATTCCTTATTGAAGTCTACCTCTCACGCCTAATCAATGCTGGACACAAACTGTATTTGCCGCCTTAGCACTGATCCCACATCGCCTAACAAATTTTAACGCCACATCTCGATAGCTATATAAACCCGTTTGCATTCTCTTTACGAACATCAATTGCAGCGTTTGCTAGCTACTTCAGAGTCTACTTTTGACGACTTGGAAGCATTGACGCGAAGGTAATTTCTTCTTCTTCTTCTTCTCTTGTGCTTTCTTCTTTTATTGGTTTCTCTTTTTTTTTTATAGGTCAAACAAGAAGGATTTGTTCTAACGAGATGATCCATGTATGAAGAAGACAATCTTGGGGTGTGAAGGGATGAGTACTCATCCCTGCCCGACTATCGGAGAGGCCAATTTAAGGTGCAAAGGGACTCATATGTCCACGTTAAGATTGGAAGACTTATATGTCCACAGAATGCGGATTGACTATCGGAGAGATTACTATCAAAATGACCGCAGCGCGTGGCTTGACTATCGGAGAGATTACTCTCAAAGCGGCCACAGTGCGCGGCTTGACTATCGGAGAGATTACTCTCAAAACGGCCACAATGCGTGGCTTGAATATCGGAGAGATTACTCCCAAAACGGCCACAATGCACGGCTTGACTATCGGAGAGATTACTCTAAAAACGGCCACAGTGCGTGGCTTGACTATCGGAGAGATTACTCTCAAAACGGCCACAGTGCGTGGCTTGACTATCGGAGAGATTACTCTCAAAACGGCCACAGTGCGTGGCTTGACTATCGGAGAGATTACTCTCAAAACGGCCACAGTGCTTGGCTTTACTATCGGAGAGATTACTCTCAAAACGGCCACATTGCATGGCTTGACTATCGGAGAAATTACTTTCAAAATGGCCACAGTGCGCGGCTTGACTATCGAAGAGATTACTCTCCAAACGGCCATAGTGCGTGGCTTGACTATCGGAGAGATTACTCTCAAAACGAACACAGTGCGCGGCTTGACTATCGGAGAGATTACTCTCAAAACGGCCACAGTGCATGGCTTGACTATCGGCGAGGCCAACTTAAGGTGCAAAGGGACTCATATGTCCACCTTAAGATTGGAAAGTTATAGTTTCTTTTAAGGACAAATCCCAGGAAGAGGCCAACTTAAGGTGCAAAGGGACTTATATGTCCACCTTAAGATTGGAAAGTTATAGTTCCTTTTAAGGACAAACCCGCGAAGAGGCAAAGTTAAGGTTAAAAGGGACTTATATGTCCACCTTAAGATTGGAAAGTTATAGTTCCTTTTAAGGACAAACCCATGAAGAGGCCAACTTAAGGTGCAAAAGGACTTATATGTCCACCTTAAGATTAGAAAGTTATAGTTCCTTTTAAGGACAAACCCGTGAAGAGGCCAACTTAAGGTGCAAAGGGACTTATATGTCCACCTTAAGATTGGAAATTTATAGTTCCTTTTAAGGACAAACACGCGAAGAGGCCAACATAAGGTGCAAAGGGACTTATATGTCCACCTTAAGATTGGAAAGGTATAGTTCCTTTTAAGGACAAACCCACGAAGAGGCCAACTTAAGGTGCAAAGGGATTTATATGTCCACCTTAAGATTGGAAAGTTATAAAGCTTCAACTCGGAGACGGCATCGACTTGAATACTTGGAAATCTTTGAAGATTTGGCGGACTTTGCAGACTTCAACTCGAAGATTCGGAGGGCTTAACCAATTCAACTTTAAGACCGATGAATTTGGAGACTGAAAATTGAAGACCGACAAACTTGAAGACTTCAACTTTGAGATTTGGATGTCCTAATTATTTCAACTTGAAGATCGGAGAATTTGAAGACTTCAACACTTCAACTTGAAGACCGACTGACTTGAAGACTTCAACTTTGAGACTTGGAGGGCCTGAATGTTTCAACTTGAAGATCAGCGAATTTGAAGACTTCAACTTGAAGATCGACAGAGTTGAAGATTTCAACTTGGGGACTTCAACTTGAGTACCGACGGACTTGAAGATATCAATTTATCATGGAGGGTTGTCCCTTTTAAATCGAATGAGATCAAAGTTCCACAAGAGGATGGCATTTCAGCTTGATTTTACATTCCTTCATACTTCACTCGGACAATAATTGGGGCAATATGTATCTTTTGAACTTATGCGACTGAACTTAGAATGAAACTCTAAGCTGCCTACATACCGCGGTGAAGAGGATCAAGTCATACCATAGTTCAGACTGGGTGATTTTTTTTTTTATGTCCTAACTTTTTCCTAGGCCGCCTCTTTCGAGATTTTAAACTTAGCGGAATTTTTTTTTTCGTCCTAACTTTTGCCTAGGCCGCCTCTTTCGAGATTTTCAACCTAGCAGATATTTTTTTTGTGTGGACCGTACACAGTTTATACTCTTGCGGGCCAGGAGTGTAGCAATATGCAGTTTAGGCTCGTGCGTCAAGGAGTGTTGCAGCTTCAGGGATAATACTTCTTCAAAAACTTGCCATTGATAGGGCTGATCCTCATACCATCTGCATCAACCAGCTTGTAAGCCCTACTTGAGTAAGCTTCCTGTACGACAGATGGCCCATCCCATTTTGAAGTGAACTTCTCTACAGGTTTATGGGAAGTAATTATGGGTCTTCGTACGGCAAGGACTTGATCTCCTACTTGAAATGTTCTCGGGCGAACTCTTTTATTGAAGGCGCAAGATAATCGAGCTTGATAACATTCAAGACTCTGTTGAGCTTCCAATCTTTTTTCATCAAGAGCTTCCCACTCTGCTAATCGAAGTCGAGCATTTTCTTCATCAGTGATCCCTTCTTGAGTAGCCAGTCGTAACGAAGGTATTTGATATTCAAGTGGCAAGACGGCTTCGACTCCATAAACGAGTGAATAAGGAGTTGCCTGTGTTTGCGTGCGGTGAGTCGTCCTATATGCCCATAGAGCTTCTTCCATACGGTCATTCCAATCTGGTTTGGATTTGGAGACGACTTTCTTTAACAAGTTGCATAGAGTCTTATTGTATGCCTTAGCTAGACCATTTGCGGCAGCATTGTACATCGAAGAGTTACGTTGCTTGAAGCCAAAGAGATCGCAAATCTTGTTCATCAACCTATTATCGAATGGCTTTCCATTATCCATTATAATGTAACGAGGAATGCCAAAGCAATAAATAATGTTTACTCGGATGAAACTTGCAACATTTTCCTTCTTTACTTCCTTAGGAGAAACAGCTTCAGCCCATTTTGAGAAGTAGTCAGTTGCAGCCAAAATGTATAGGTGCCCACTAGAGGACTTTGGTAGTGGTCCAACAACATCCAATCCCCAAGTGTCAAATGGCCAGGATGCAACAGTCGGGGGCAACACTTTAGGAGGTTGATGAAAAAAATTTGCATGTAATTGACAAGCCTTGCATCTTGAGCGTAGTCCAAGCAATCCTTTACCATCGTTGGCCAATAATATCCCATCCTTTTTATATGGAAGTGCAGCTTTGGTCCAGACTGGTCTGACCCACATACCCCAGAATGCGCTTCTTGCAAAGCTTGGAGTGCTTCATCTTCCCCTAAGCATCGCAAGAGTACTCTCTCGAATGATTTTCTGTATAGGGTATCTTTGTAGTAAAGGAAGCGAGGTGCACGATGACGAATTTCAGTCCTTCTCCTCAGATTTTCTGGAAGTATCCCATAGAATAAGTAGTCGATGATGGGTTGTCGCCATTCTTCTTTCTCAACTTCAGAAACAGCAACAAGATGCTTGAGTTCATTTTCTTCATATTCAACTTCATTTGGCAGCGGTACTACCCATTTTTGGCAGACGGTAACTTGCGCTTGGTCAGGCAGGGCTAATGATGAAGCTAGAGCAGCTAAAGCATCAGCCTTCTTATTTCTTTCCTTGGCACATGCTGAATAGTCACATCACTGAGCCATCCAATCAACTTTTTAGCGTAATCATGATATGGGCGTAGTTCAGGCTTCTTAACCTCGTAACTACCCAAAAGCTGATTGACCACTAACTGGGAGTCACCAAAGACTTGCAATTGCAATTGCTTCATATCAACGGCCATTTCAAGCCCAAGTATTAATGCTTGATATTCAGCAACATTGTTGGAACAGAGTTGTGTCAAGGTGAAGGAGTAGGGCAAGACTTCACATTGGGGAGTGACAAATACTATTCCAGCACCAGCTCCTCCATGATGTGCAGCGCCATCAAAGTACATCTTCCATGGAGGCTGAACTTCAACGATCATGGCGTCCTCATCAGGTAGTTCGTCAGTTAACTCCCAATCATCAGGTATAGGGTGATCTGCCAAGAAGTCTGCTAACGCTTGTCCTTTTATAGCCTTTTGTGGGATGTAAACGATTTCAAATTGTTGAAACTGGAGGTACCACCTTGCTAGTCGATCACTAAGAACAGGTTTTGACATCACGAACTTGATGGGATTTGCTTTAGAAACAAGACGGACAACATGAGCTTGAAAGTAGTGCTTCAACTTTTGAATTGAGAAGACTAGCGCCAAGCACAACTTCTCAATTGGCGAATAATTCAACTCGTTTGGTGTCATCATCCTGCTCAAGTAGTAAAGAGAGTTTTCTTTCCCCTCACTATTTTCTTGGGCCAACAGTGCTCCAACAGACCTTTCTTGTGCCGCAATGTATAGTATCAATGGCTTTCCAGGTGTAGGGGCTGCTAAAATTGGAGGCTTCATCAAGTAGGATTTAATGCTTTCAAAAGCATTACTGCATGCTTGGTCCCATTTGAAAGGGACACCTTTCTTCATAAGGCGACTGAATGGTTGACACCTCCCGGCTAGGTTCGAGATGAATCTCCTAAGGTATGCTAGCTTTCCTTGCAGACTTTTCAATTCATGGATATCTCGGGGCTCAGGCATTTTCAAAATGGCATCCACTTTGGCTTGATCGATTTCGATCCCTCGATGTCGGACAATGAAACCAAGGAACTTTCCAGAAGTAACTCCAAAGGCACATTTCAATGGATTCATCCTAAGTTGGTACCTCCGGAGTAATTCAAATACCATCCTCAAGTCTTTCATGTGGTCGCCCTTCTCTCTTGATTTCACCACCAAGTCGTCAACATAGCATTCGGCATTCTTGTGGAGAAGATCATCAAAAATATTTTGCATAGTCCTTTGGTAAGTAGCACCAGCATTCTTCAAGCCAAAAGGCATTACCTTGTAGCAATAAATACCCTTGGGAGTGCGGAACGCAGTAAGCTCTTCATCTTTTGGTGCCATGCGAATTTGGTTATAGCCCGACGAACTGTCCATGAAAGGCATTGCCTCATAACCAGTAGTAGCATCGATCATTAGCTCTGGAATAGGAAGTAGGAATTCATCTTTGGGACACGCATTATTGAGGTCCCTGAAGTCAACGCATACTCGAATCTGGCCATTCTTCTTCCTTACAGGGACAATACTTGAAACCCATGTTGGGTATTTAACTTCCCGAACAAATCCAGCTTCAATGAGTTTGTTAACTTCAACTTCAATCAGGGGAACCAAGTCCGGCCTAAAGCGCCTTTGAGCTTGTTTAACAGGGCGAGCACTATTTTTGACTGCAAGGTGATGGACTGCTACTTTCGGGTCCAAGCCAGGCATCTCTTTGTAACTCCAAGCGAAGACATCCCTGAACTCTTTGAGTAACTCAATATAAGTGCTTTCTTCATCAGCTTTAAGTAAAGCACTTAGGTAGGTGGGTCTTGGTTCTTCATCGGTGCCAAGGTTAACTTCTTTTAAGGCATCAACCGTCATCTTCACTCCTTCTTCAAGTTCATGTGGAGCATCTTTCTCATCTTCACTTTTTTGAGGGTCCCCATCATCGAAGGATATGTGATAACACGGCGAAACATCCTTTAATCCCGCATCATTCATTAGAGATAAAACACCATACTCACCTTGTGCAGTAACATGATACGAAGAACCCACACTTTCTTCGTCTTCATCACGTTCTTTAGTATAGACCACAGTGTATGGTTTCACCTTCAGTTTTTCATCACACGAAACCATGACTTTCGTTTGTCACTTCTGTCACGCCCCAAAATCCGAGGAGCACGACCGGCGCTCAATCGAGTAAACCCGACTGAGCAAGCTTGGCAGGTTTCATGCATACTACCCAACCCAACTGATAATTAAATAAGGGATGGACTTCGTTAATCAAATTCTATCAACATATAATTAATGATTTCCATTTCAGTTTCATTAGCAACATCATTTCGCCACTTTAAGGGTATTGCAAGTTATAAACTTATATACATCATTGCCAAACATCAATATTTCTATTTTAATTTTCAATACCCGACACTACCCACAACCTGTCTACGGAGCCTCTAAATATAATTGAAGAATAATACAGAAATGCCGGCAACAAGGCTCCAGCTATACCTTACACAAATATGAAAAAAATAAGACTCCGGGAAGAATGGCGACATAAGCCACGCCGAGCCCCGAGGGGAAAGAGGCTCACCCATACAGCTGGCGAAAAGTGGAGGAGGTGCTACTGTCGGTGGACTGGAGTGCCTTCTATAGATCCACCTACAATGATAACACGAATGTAGCGCCACGGACAAAAGGGGCATCAATATATTTGAATTGTACTGGTATGTATAAATAAACACCATTTTACTAGAAAGAACTATCAAACAGATACAATCAAATAATATGGGCAAATCAAAGAAGCAATTCATATAATCTTTCATACAATTTCGACAACATAGAATAGGTCATTTCTGTCACATGTTCACCACTGTTCTCATTACTACCGCCATCTCGAGCGTAGTTCGGTCACGACCCAACCGTAGGTCACCTTATTGGAGGCATCACTCTCAATCAATATTTCATTTCCTTTATCCGAAATTCAATATCAGCACATTACCACCATGTGTGCGACATGGTATCCGATCACGACCCGATCGGCTAGG